>JAJIBD010027680.1:0-15099 GCA_021461705.1 Cryptotis parvus | reverse complement strand
AGATAAACAATTAAAACGTTGTTCATGTTTGGAGGTTTCAGTCATAAGTGTTACAACACCCACATGCCAGTGCCCATTTCCCCATCATCCAATGTCCCTTATTAATTCCACCCTCCCATGGCCTGCCTAAATGGCAGGTTATTTATCTATTTTTATATCTCTCCCTCTCTCTCTTTTTCCTTCTCTTACATATTGTGGATTGCAATACATACATAGAAGCCCCATCAGCCACATTTCTTTACCTGTATTTAATGTCCAGTTCTAGGTTGGTATTAGCCCTTCGACATTTATTTTTATTTGCTCCCTTCTCTATCTTTACCTAACCTCCTGACTTCCACATGTTTGTGGTAATTTCCACCTTTAGTAAGACACTTTCTGTTATCGTTTTACCGCCTGACAATGAATTTAGTATCATGTATGTATATATATTTATTATATATATAATGTCATGCAAATAAATGCAGTCACATCCCATATCTCTCTTTACTTCTGACTAATTTCACTCAGCTTATGATCCTTTCTTCCATCCGTTTATAGGCAAATTTCATAGCTTCATTTTTTTCTAACAGCTGGTAGTATTCCATTGTGTAGATGTACCACCGTTTCTTTATCCAGTCATCGGATTTTCGGGCATGCACTGGTTGTTTCGAGGTTCTGGCCATTGTGAATAGTGCTGCTATGAAAATAAATGTGTGGATTATTATTTTTCTGCTGTGTGTCTTTGGCTTCCCAGGGTATATTCCAGGAGTGGTATGGCTGGGTCAAATGGGAGCTCAATTTCTAGTCTTTGGAGGGAATGTCCATATTGTTTTCCAGAAAGGTTGTACAGAGCATTCCCACCAACAATGTATGAGAGTTCCCTTTTCCCCTATCCATACCGGCACTTGTTTTACCCTTTAGGATATGGGCCAGTCTTTGTGGTACAACCTTATGAACGACAAGCCCGGTAAAGTGGGAAGAGATGAACAAACTTTGGCCAAGGGAAAGAATTCAAGTGGCCAAAAGGAATATATGAAAAAAATTAGCAATGTCACTAATCATCATTTATGATCATTTCAATGTGAATAATGCAGCAATAATAAGTACAGATAGTCATTTCATACCTGCATGTGTTTTTAGATTCTCTTAGGTATATTCCAGGAGTGCTATTTCTTGGATAATCAGATGTTTGCATCTCTCTGATATTAGTGATGATGAGCATTTTTTTCATATGCCTTTTGGCCATTCAAATTTCTTCCTTGTCAAGAAGTTTCTGTTCTCTCTTCTCCCCATATTATTAGGGCTGGCTGTTTTCAACTTCTTATATAGTTGTACCAGTGCCGCTTATATATCCTGGATATTAACTTCCATATAAGATGGGTACCCGGTGAATATTCTTTCCCATTACCAATGGATTGTTTTTGTATCTTGGTTCACTGTTTCTTTTGAGGTGCAGAAGCTTTTTAGTTTCATGTAGTCCCATATTTATCTTTGCTTCTAGTTGCTTTGTTAGAGATGTTTCATCTTGCAAGATCTTCTTTAGCTTCAATATTTGGAGGGTTTATCTCTATTTTTTTCAATGTACTTTTTGGATTCAGGTCTGATATTAACGATTTTTAATCCATTTGATCGATTCTTGTGCAGGTTTTAGTCACAGGTCCAAATTCATTTTTGTATATGTCGCTGCCCATGGTTTTCCAGCTTTATTGAGAGGCTTTCTTCTCCCTTTGGACTCTTTGCATCTTTATCAAAGATTAAATGATCATGTCTTTGAGGTTGGGTGTCAGGGATACACAATTCTATTCCGTGAGTCCACGGATTCTGTTTTTTTTTTTTATTCCAATACCATCTGTTTTAATTCTACTGCTTTGTAGTACAGTTTGAAGTTGGGTAAGGTGATGCCTCCCATCTTCTTTTTTCTGGGATTGCTTTAGATATCCTTGGGGGTTTTACTAGTTCCATACAAATTTCAGGATTGTTTGGTCATTTCTTTTGAAGAATGTCATGCGGATCCTCATAGGAATACATTGAATCTGTGTAAACTCTAGGGAGTATTACCATCTTGACTAATGTTAATTCTCACCATCCAAGGAGAGGGAATGTGTTTTCTACCATTTCCTTGTGTCCTCTTGTTTATCTCTTGGAGCAATGCTTTGTAGTTTTTTTTTGTTCCAGGTCCTTTACACACTTAGGTAACTGATTCCTAGGTATTTGGATTTTCTGTGGCACAATTGAACCATGAATTGTTTTCTTAATATCCCTTGTTTCTTCTCTTTCCATTATTTGTATGTGGGAAAGCCGCTTTTCTTTTTTAATATTTGTATCCTGCCACTCTACTCTAAGTCTCTATTGTTTCTAGGAGTTTTTTGGTCAAGAGTTTAGGGTTCTCTAGGTATAATATCATGTCATCTGCAAATAGTGATAGCTTGATTTCTTCCTTGCCTATCTGGATGCCCTTAATGTCCTTTTCTTCTCTGATTGCTATGGCAAGTACTTCCAGTACTATATTGAATAAAAGAGGTGAGAAGTGGGCAACCTTGTCTTGTCCCTGATCTTAGGGGAAGGCTTTCAATTTTCCCCATTGAGAATGATACTTGCTGTGGGCTTTTGGTAGATGGCTGTAACTATCTTGAGGAGTTCCTTCAATTCCCATTTTCTGGAGGGTTTTAATCATGAATGGGTGCTGGATCTTGTCAAATGCTTTCTCTGCATCTATTGATAGGATCATATGGTTTTTATTTTTTCTCTTATTGATATGATGTATTATGTTGATTGATTTGCGAATGTTGAACCATCCTTGCATTCCCAGGATGAATCCTACTTGGTCATGATGTATAATCTTTTTGATGAGTCTTTGGATTCTGTTTGCTAGTATTTTGTTGAAGATCTTAGCATCTGTGTTCATCAGGGAGATTGGTCTGTAGTTTTCCTTCTTTGTGTTATCTCTCCCTGCTTTGGGTATCAGGGTGATATGTGCCTCGTAGAAGCTGTTTGGGGGTGTTTCTGTTTCTTCTATTTCCTGGAAGAGCTTGAAAAGGACAGGCAGTAGGTCCTCATTAAGGTTTTGTAGAATTCACTAGTGAATCCATCTGGACCTGGGCTTTTGTGTTTGGGCAGACTTTTAATTACTGTTTCTATTTCCTCGATGGTGATAGGCTTATTCAGGTATTGGAGGTCTTCTTGTTTCAGTTATGGGAGGTTATAGGACTTCAGGAATTTATCCATTTCTTCTAGGTTCTCTTGTTTTCTGGCATACAGGCTCTCAAAGTAATCTCTGATGATCTTTTTGGATTTCTGTGTTTCTGTTGTGATGTCACCATTTTCATTTCTGATTCTGTTTATTTGGGTTCTCTCTTTCCCTGTCCTTACAAGTCTTCCAATGGTTTGTCAATCTTGTTTATTTTTTCAAAAAACCAGCTCTTGGTTTTCATTAATCTTTTGGATTTTTTTTTTTTTGGTTTCCAGCTCTTTGATTTCCTCCCTAAGTTTCATTATTTCCTTTCTTTCTGCCTGGGTTGGAGCTCCTTTTGTTGGTCTTTCTCTAATATCTTCAGTTGTGAAGTCAGGTTATTTCTGTGGCCCTTTCTTCTTTTCCTGATGAATGCTTGCAGGGCTATAATTTTTTTTCACTTCCTTCTTTTTTTTTTTTTTTTTTTTTAATTTTATTATTTTCCCCCCAAATATCATTACACCATTTTAGACATACAATTGAAAGATGCTCATGTAGAGTTTTGGATCCACAGTGTTCCAACACCCATCCCCTCCACCCAAAACCCATCTACCATCACCAATGTCCCCACCTCCCCCCCCCTCCCCGCACCCCAACCACCCGGCAGATTCTGTATGTCATTTCCTTCGTCTCTATATCTCCTTCCCGACAAACTTTCCTGCTCTTCGTGGAATACAGTGCATTAAATGACATTACTGTTTCACTATTTTAGTGGACCAGCCGCTTGCGCCGCGCGATCTGGGCTCGAACTGGTCTTGCTCAGTTGATCTGGTCGTGGGTCAGTTTCTCAGCGTCCGGACAGCGAAGATGGTGGCTAGTGTGATGGGCGAGTTTCATCTGGCTGCTTCCGGGACCCCCAGAGGCGATGGGCCAACACCCAAAACCCATCTGCCCTCCTCGGGATCCCATCGTCAGCTGGGCTCGGCGCGAGCCGGGCTCCAGTCTCCCCAGCCGCTAGAAGCTCTGCATACTGGTTCCCGGGCAGTTCCTGGGCGGGTCCACCAGGCTCGGCAAAATGGAGGAGGGGGGAGTGGCTTAACCCTGACTCCATCTGGCGAATTCCCAGTGATTCCCGCTTCTGGGAGCCGCCTACCTGGGCTCGAACTGGTCTTGCTCAGTTGATCTGGTCGTGGGTCAGTTTCTCAGCGTCCGGACAGCGAAGATGGTGGCTAGTGTGATGGGCGAAGTTTCATCTGGCTGCTTCCGGGACCCCCAGAGGCGATGGGCCAACACCCAAAACCCATCTGCCCTCCTTCGGGATCCCATCGTCAGCTGGGCTCGGCGCGAGCCGGGCTCCAGTCTCCCCAGCCGCTTGCGAGCTCTGCATACTGGTTCCCGGCAGTTCCTGGGCGGGTCCACCAGGCTCGGCAAAATGGAGGAGGGGGGAGTGGCTTAACCCCTGACTCCATCTGGCGAATTCCCAGTGATTCCCGCTTCTGGGAGCCGCCTACCTGGGCTCGAACTGGTCTTGCTCAGTTGATCTGGTCGTGGGTCAGTTTCTCAGCGTCCGGACAGCGAAGATGGTGGCTAGTGTGATGGGCGAAGTTTCATCTGGCTGCTTCCGGGACCCCCCAGAGGCGATGGGCCAACACCCAAAACCCATCTGCCCTCCTCGGGATCCCATCGTCAGCTGGGCTCGGCGCGAGCCGGGCTCCAGTCTCCCCAGCCGCTGCGAGCTCTGCATACTGGTTCCCGGGCAGTTCCTGGGCGGGTCCACCAGGCTCGGCAAAATGGAGGAGGGGGGAGTGGCTTAACCCTGACTCCATCTGGCGAATTCCCAGTGATTCCCGCTTCTGGGAGCCGCCTACCTGGGCTCGAACTGGTCTTGCTGAGTTGATCTGGTCGTGGGTCAGTTTCTCAGCGTCCGGACAGCGAAGATGGTGGCTAGTGTGATGGGCGAAGTTTCATCTGGCTGCTTCCGGGACCCCCCAGAGGCGATGGGCCAACACCCAAAACCCATCTGCCCTCCTCGGGATCCCATCGTCAGCTGGGCTCGGCGCGAGCCGGGCTCCAGTCTCCCCAGCCGCTATGGAAGCTCTGCATACTGGTTCCCGGGCAGTTCCCTGGGCGGGTCCACCAGGCTCGGCAAAATGGAGGAGGGGGGAGTGGCTTAACCCTGACTCCATCTGGCGAATTCCCAGTGATTCCCGCTTCTGGGAGCCGCCTACCTGGGCTCGAACTGGTCTTGCTGGAGTTGATCTGGTCGTGGGTCAGTTTCTCAGCGTCCGGACAGCGAAGATGGTGGCTAGTGTGATGGGCGAGTTTCATCTGGCTGCTTCCGGGACCCCCAGAGGCGATGGGCCAACACCCAAAACCCATCTGCCCTCCTCGGGGATCCCATCGCCAGCTGGGCTCGGCGCGAGCCGGGCTCCAGTCTCCCCAGCCGCTGTGAGCTCTGCATACTGGTTCCCGGGCAGTTCCTGGGCGGGTCCACCAGGCTCGGCAAAATGGAGGAGGGGGGAGTGGCTTAACCCTGACTCCATCTGGCGAATTCCCAGTGATTCCCGCTTCTGGGAGCCGCCTACCTGGGCTCGAACTGGTCTTGCTTGAGTTGATCTGGTCGTGGGTCAGTTTCTCAGCGTCCGGACAGCGAAGATGGTGGCTAGTGTGATGGGCGAAGTTTCATCTGGCTGCTTCCGGGACCCCCCAGAGGCGATGGGCCAACACCCAAAACCCATCTGCCCTCCTCGGGATCCCATCGTCAGCTGGGCTCGGCGCGAGCCGGGCTCCAGTCTCCCCAGCCGCTGTGAGCTCTGCATACTGGTTCCCGGCAGTTCCTGGGCGGGTCCACCAGGCTCGGCAAAATGGAGGAGGGGGGGAGTGGCTTAACCCTGACTCCATCTGGCGAATTCCCAGTGATTCCCGCTTCTGGGAGCCGCCTACCTGGGCTCCGAACTGGTCTTGCTGAGTTGATCTGGTCGTGGGTCAGTTTCTCAGTCCGGACAGCGAAGATGGTGGCTAGTGTGATGGGCGAAGTTTCATCTGGCTGCTTCCGGGACCCCCAGAGGCGATGGGCCAACACCCAAAACCCATCTGCCCTCCTTGGGATCCCATCGCCAGCTGGGCTCGGCGCGAGCCGGGCTCCAGTCTCCCCAGCCGCTGTGAGCTCTGCATACTGGTTCCCGGGCAGTTCCTGGGCGGGTCCACCAGGCTCGGCAAAATGGAGGAGGGGGGGAGTGGCTTAACCCTGACTCCATCTGGCGAATTCCCAGTGATTCCCGCTTCTGGGAGCCGCCTACCTGGGCTCGAACTGGTCTTGCTGGAGTTGGATCTGGTCGTGGGTCAGTTTCTCAGTCCGGACAGCGAAGATGGTGGCTAGTGTGATGGGCGAGTTTCATCTGGCTGCTTCCGGGACCCCCAGAGGCGATGGGCCAACACCCAAAACCCATCTGCCCTCCTCTGGGATCCCATCGCCAGCTGGGCTCGGCGCGAGCCGGGCTCCAGTCTCCCCAGCCGCTTGCGGCTCTGCATACTGGTTCCCGGGCAGTTCCTGGGCGGGTCCACCAGGCTCGGCAAAATGGAGGAGGGGGGGAGTGGCTTAACCCTGACTCCATCTGGCGAATTCCCAGTGATTCCCGCTTCTGGGAGCCGCCTACCTGGGCTCGAACTGGTCTTGCTGGAGTTGATCTGGTCGTGGGTCAGTTTCTCAGCGTCCGGACAGCGAAGATGGTGGCTAGTGTGATGGGCGAGTTTCATCTGGCTGCTTCCGGGACCCCCCAGAGGCGATGGGCCAACACCCAAAACCCATCTGCCCTCCTCTGGGATCCCATCGCCAGCTGGGCTCGGCGCGAGCCGGGCTCCAGTCTCCCCAGCCGCGCGAAGCTCTGCATACTGGTTCCCGGCAGTTCCTGGGCGGGTCCACCAGGCTCGGCAAAATGGAGGAGGGGGGAGTGGCTTAACCCTGACTCCATCTGGCGAATTCCCAGTGATTCCCGCTTCTGGGAGCCGCCTACCTGGGCTCGAACTGGTCTTGCTGAGTTGATCTGGTCGTGGGTCAGTTTCTCAGTCCGGACAGCGAAGATGGTGGCTAGTGTGATGGGCGAAGTTTCATCTGGCTGCTTCCGGGACCCCCCAGAGGCGATGGGCCAACACCCAAAACCCATCTGCCCTCCTTGGGATCCCATCGCCAGCTGGGCTCGGCGCGAGCCGGGCTCCAGTCTCCCCAGCCGCCGTGGCTCTGCATACTGGTTCCCCGGCAGTTCCTGGGCGGGTCCACCAGGCTCGGCAAAATGGAGGAGGGGGGGAGTGGCTTAACCCTGACTCCATCTGGCGAATTCCCAGTGATTCCCGCTTCTGGGAGCCGCCTACCTGGGCTCGAACTGGTCTTGCTGAGTTGATCTGGTCGTGGGTCAGTTTCTCAGCGTCCGGACAGCGAAGATGGTGGCTAGTGTGATGGGCGAAGTTTCATCTGGCTGCTTCCGGGACCCCCCAGAGGCGATGGGCCAACACCCAAAACCCATCTGCCCTCCTTGGGATCCCATCGCCAGCTGGGCTCGGCGCGAGCCGGGCTCCAGTCTCCCCAGCCGCTATGGCTCTGCATACTGGTTCCCGGGCAGTTCCTGGGCGGGTCCACCAGGCTCGGCAAAATGGAGGAGGGGGGAGTGGCTTAACCCTGACTCCATCTGGCGAATTCCCAGTGATTCCCGCTTCTGGGAGCCGCCTACCTGGGCTCGAACTGGTCTTGCTGAGTTGATCTGGTCGTGGGTCAGTTTCACAGTCCGACAGCGAAGATGGTGGCTAGTGTGATGGGCGAAGTTTCATCTGGCTGCTTCCGGGACCCCCAGAGGCGATGGGCCAACACCCAAAACCCATCTGCCCTCCTCGGGATCCCATCGCCAGCTGGGCTCGGCGCGAGCCGGGCTCCAGTCTCCCCAGCCGCTATGGCTCTGCATACTGGTTCCCGGGCAGTTCCTGGGCGGGTCCACCAGGCTCGGCAAAATGGAGGAGGGGGGAGTGGCTTAACCCCTGACTCCATCTGGCGAATTCCCAGTGATTCCCGCTTCTGGGAGCCGCCTACCTGGGCTCGAACTGGTCTTGCTGAGTTGATCTGGTCGTGGGTCAGTTTCTCAGCGTCCGGACAGCTAAGATGGTGGCTAGTGTGATGGGCGAAGTTTCATCTGGCTGCTTCCGGGACCCCCAGAGGCGATGGGCCAACACCCAAAACCCATCTGCCCTCCTTGGGATCCCATCGCCAGCTGGGCTCGGCGCGAGCCGGGCTCCAGTCTCCCCAGCCGCTGCGGCTCTGCATACTGGTTCCCCGGGCAGTTCCTGGGCGGGTCCACCAGGCTCGGCAAAATGGAGGAGGGGGGAGTGGCTTAACCCTGACTCCATCTGGCGAATTCCCAGTGATTCCCGCTTCTGGGAGCCGCCTACCTGGGCTCGAACTGGTCTTGCTGAGTTGATCTGGTCGTGGGTCAGTTTCTCAGCGTCCGGACAGCGAAGATGGTGGCTAGTGTGATGGGCGAGTTTCATCTGGCTGCTTCCGGGACCCCCAGAGGCGATGGGCCAACACCCAAAACCCATCTGCCCTCCCTGGGATCCCATCGCCAGCTGGGCTCGGCGCGAGCCGGGCTCCAGTCTCCCCAGCCGCTATGGCTCTGCATACTGGTTCCCGGGCAGTTCCTGGGCGGGTCCACCAGGCTCGGCAAAATGGAGGAGGGGGAGTGGCTTAACCCTGACTCCATCTGGCGAATTCCCAGTGATTCCCGCTTCTGGGAGCCGCCTACCTGGGCTCGAACTGGTCTTGCTGAGTTGATCTGGTCGTGGGTCAGTTTCTCAGCGTCCGGACAGCGAAGATGGTGGCTAGTGTGATGGGCGAAGTTTCATCTGGCTGCTTCCGGGACCCCCCAGAGGCGATGGGCCAACACCCAAAACCCATCTGCCCTCCTCGGGATCCCATCGCCAGCTGGGCTCGGCGCGAGCCGGGCTCCAGTCTCCCCAGCCGCTGCGAAGCTCTGCATACTGGTTCCCGGGCAGTTCCTGGGCGGGTCCACCAGGCTCGGCAAAATGGAGGAGGGGGGGAGTGGCTTAACCCTGACTCCATCTGGCGAATTCCCAGTGATTCCCGCTTCTGGGAGCCGCCTACCTGGGCTCGAACTGGTCTTGCTGAGTTGATCTGGTCGTGGGTCAGTTTCTCAGCGTCCGGACAGCGAAGATGGTGGCTAGTGTGATGGGCGAAGTTTCATCTGGCTGCTTCCGGGACCCCCCAGAGGCGATGGGCCAACACCCAAAAACCCATCTGCCCTCCTTGGGATCCCATCGCCAGCTGGGCTCGGCGCGAGCCGGGCCCAGTCTCCCCAGCCGCTGCGAGCTCTGCATACTGGTTCCCGGGCAGTTCCTGGGCGGGTCCACCAGGCTCGGCAAAATGGAGGAGGGGGGAGTGGCTTAACCCTGACTCCATCTGGCGAATTCCCAGTGATTCCCGCTTCTGGGAGCCGCCTACCTGGGCTCGAACTGGTCTTGCTGAGTTGATCTGGTCGTGGGTCAGTTCTCAGCGTCCGGACAGCGAAGATGGTGGCTAGTGTGATGGGCGAAGTTTCATCTGGCTGCTTCCGGGACCCCCAGAGGCGATGGGCCAACACCCAAAACCCATCTGCCCTCCTTGGGATCCCATCGCCAGCTGGGCTCGGCGCGAGCCGGGCTCCAGTCTCCCCAGCCGCTGCGAAGCTCTGCATACTGGTTCCCGGGCAGTTCCTGGGCGGGTCCACCAGGCTCGGCAAAATGGAGGAGGGGGGGAGTGGCTTAACCCTGACTCCATCTGGCGAATTCCCAGTGATTCCCGCTTCTGGGAGCCGCCTACCTGGGCTCGAACTGGTCTTGCTGAGTTGATCTGGTCGTGGGTCAGTTTCTCAGCGCCCGACAGCGAAGATGGTGGCTAGTGTGATGGGCGAAGTTTCATCTGGCTGCTTCCGGGACCCCCCAGAGGCGATGGGCCAACACCCAAAACCCATCTGCCCTCCTCTGGGATCCCATCGCCAGCTGGGCTCGGCGCGAGCCGGGCTCCAGTCTCCCCAGCCGCTATGCGGCTCTGCATACTGGTTCCCGGGCAGTTCCTGGGCGGGTCCACCAGGCTCGGCAAAATGGAGGAGGGGGGAGTGGCTTAACCCTGACTCCATCTGGCGAATTCCCAGTGATTCCCGCTTCTGGGAGCCGCCTACCTGGGCTCGAACTGGTCTTGCTGGAGTTGATCTGGTCGTGGGTCAGTTTCTCAGTCCCGACAGCGAAGATGGTGGCTAGTGTGATGGGCGAAGTTTCATCTGGCTGCTTCCGGGACCCCCCAGAGGCGATGGGCCAACACCCAAAACCCATCTGCCCTCCTTGGGATCCCATCGCCAGCTGGGCTCGGCGCGAGCCGGGCTCCAGTCTCCCCAGCCGCTGCGGCTCTGCATACTGGTTCCCCGGGCAGTTCCTGGGCGGGTCCACCAGGCTCGGCAAAATGGAGGAGGGGGAGTGGCTTAACCCTGACTCCATCTGGCGAATTCCCAGTGATTCCCGCTCTGGGAGCCGCCTACCTGGGCTCGAACTGGTCTTGCTGGAGTTGATCTGGTCGTGGGTCAGTTTCTCAGCGTCCGACAGCGAAGATGGTGGCTAGTGTGATGGGCGAAGTTTCATCTGGCTGCTTCCGGGACCCCCAGAGGCGATGGGCCAACACCCAAAACCCATCTGCCCCTCCTTGGGATCCCATCGCCAGCTGGGCTCGGCGCGAGCCGGGCTCCAGTCTCCCCAGCCGCTGCGAAGCTCTGCATACTGGTTCCCGGGCAGTTCCTGGGCGGGTCCACCAGGCTCGGCAAAATGGAGGAGGGGGAGTGGCTTAACCCTGACTCCATCTGGCGAACTCCCAGTGATTCCCGCTTCTGGGAGCCGCCTACCTGGGCTCGAACTGGTCTTGCTGAGTTGATCTGGTCGTGGGTCAGTTTCTCAGCGTCCGACAGCGAAGATGGTGGCTAGTGTGATGGGCGAGTTTCATCTGGCTGCTTCCGGGACCCCCAGAGGCGATGGGCCAACACCCAAAACCCATCTGCCCTCCTTGGGATCCCATCGCCAGCTGGGCTCGGCGCGAGCCGGGCTCCAGTCTCCCCAGCCGCTATGCGGCTCTGCATACTGGTTCCCGGGCAGTTCCTGGGCGGGTCCACCAGGCTCGGCAAAATGGAGGAGGGGGGGAGTGGCTTAACCCTGACTCCATCTGGCGAATTCCCAGTGATTCCCGCTTCTGGGAGCCGCCTACCTGGGCTCGAACTGGTCTTGCTGAGTTGATCTGGTCGTGGGTCAGTTTCTCAGCGTCCGGACAGCGAAGATGGTGGCTAGTGTGATGGGCGAAGTTTCATCTGGCTGCTTCCGGGACCCCCCAGAGGCGATGGGCCAACACCCAAAACCCATCTGCCCTCCTTGGGATCCCATCGCCAGCTGGGCTCGGCGCGAGCCGGGCTCCAGTCTCCCCAGCCGCTGGCTCTGCATACTGGTTCCCGGCAGTTCCTGGGCGGGTCCACCAGGCTCGGCAAAATGGAGGAGGGGGAGTGGCTTAACCCCTGACTCCATCTGGCGAATTCCCAGTGATTCCCGCTTCTGGGAGCCGCCTACCTGGGCTCGAACTGGTCTTGCTGAGTTGATCTGGTCGTGGGTCAGTTCTCAGCGTCCGACAGCGAAGATGGTGGCTAGTGTGATGGGCGAGTTTCATCTGGCTGCTTCCGGGACCCCCAGAGGCGATGGGCCAACACCCAAAACCCATCTGCCCTCCTTGGGATCCCATCGCCAGCTGGGCTCGGCGCGAGCCGGGCTCCAGTCTCCCCAGCCGCTGCGGCTCTGCATACTGGTTCCCCGGGCAGTTCCTGGGCGGGTCCACCAGGCTCGGCAAAATGGAGGAGGGGGGGAGTGGCTTAACCCTGACTCCATCTGGCGAATCCCCAGTGATTCCCGCTTCTGGGAGCCGCCTACCTGGGCTCGAACTGGTCTTGCTGAGTTGATCTGGTCGTGGGTCAGTTTCTCAGCGCCCGACAGCGAAGATGGTGGCTAGTGTGATGGGCGAAGTTTCATCTGGCTGCTTCCGGGACCCCCAGAGGCGATGGGCCAACACCCAAAACCCATCTGCCCTCCTTGGGATCCCATCGCCAGCTGGGCTCGGCGCGAGCCGGGCTCCAGTCTCCCCAGCCGCTGCGGCTCTGCATACTGGTTCCCGGGCAGTTCCTGGGCGGGTCCACCAGGCTCGGCAAAATGGAGGAGGGGGGAGTGGCTTAACCCTGACTCCATCTGGCGAATTCCCAGTGATTCCCGCTTCTGGGAGCCGCCTACCTGGGCTCGAACTGGTCTTGCTGAGTTGATCTGGTCGTGGGTCAGTTTCTCAGCGTCCGGACAGCGAAGATGGTGGCTAGTGTGATGGGCGAAGTTTCATCTGGCTGCTTCCGGGACCCCCCAGAGGCGATGGGCCAACACCCAAAACCCATCTGCCCTCCTTGGGATCCCATCGCCAGCTGGGCTCGGCGCGAGCCGGGCTCCAGTCTCCCCAGGCGCGTAGCTCTGCATACTGGTTCCCGGGCAGTTCCTGGGCGGGTCCACCAGGCTCGGCAAAATGGAGGAGGGGGGAGTGGCTTAACCCTGACTCCATCTGGCGAATTCCCAGTGATTCCCGCTTCTGGGAGCCGCCTACCTGGGCTCGAACTGGTCTTGCTGAGTTGATCTGGTCGTGGGTCAGTTTCCAGCGTCCGGACAGCGAAGATGGTGGCTAGTGTGATGGGCGAGTTTCATCTGGCTGCTTCCGGGACCCCCCAGAGGCGATGGGCCAACACCCAAAACCCATCTGCCCTCCTTGGGATCCCATCGCCAGCTGGGCTCGGCGCGAGCCGGGCTCCAGTCTCCCCAGCCGCTGCGAAGCTCTGCATACTGGTTCCCGGGCAGTTCCTGGGCGGGTCCACCAGGCTCGGCAAAATGGAGGAGGGGGGGAGTGGCTTAACCCTGACTCCATCTGGCGAATTCCCAGTGATTCCCGCTTCTGGGAGCCGCCTACCTGGGCTCGAACTGGTCTTGCTGAGTTGATCTGGTCGTGGGTCAGTTTCTCAGCGCCCGGACAGCGAAGATGGTGGCTAGTGTGATGGGCGAAGTTTCATCTGGCTGCTTCCGGGACCCCCAGAGGCGATGGGCCAACACCCAAAACCCATCTGCCCTCCTTGGGATCCCATCGCCAGCTGGGCTCGGCGCGAGCCGGGCTCCAGTCTCCCCAGCCGCTGCGGCTCTGCATACTGGTTCCCGGGCAGTTCCTGGGCGGGTCCACCAGGCTCGGCAAAATGGAGGAGGGGGGAGTGGCTTAACCCTGACTCCATCTGGCGAATTCCCAGTGATTCCCGCTTCTGGGAGCCGCCTACCTGGGCTCGAACTGGTCTTGCTGAGTTGATCTGGTCGTGGGTCAGTTTCTCAGTCCGGACAGCGAAGATGGTGGCTAGTGTGATGGGCGAAGTTTCATCTGGCTGCTTCCGGGACCCCCCAGAGGCGATGGGCCAACACCCAAAACCCATCTGCCCTCCTTGGGATCCCATCGCCAGCTGGGCTCGGCGCGAGCCGGGCTCCAGTCTCCCCAGCCGCTATGCGGCTCTGCATACTGGTTCCCGGGCAGTTCCTGGGCGGGTCCACCAGGCTCGGCAAAATGGAGGAGGGGGGGAGTGGCTTAACCCTGACTCCATCTGGCGAATTCCCAGTGATTCCCGCTTCTGGGAGCCGCCTACCTGGGCTCGAACTGGTCTTGCTGAGTTGATCTGGTCGTGGGTCAGTTTCTCAGCGCCGGACAGCGAAGATGGTGGCTAGTGTGATGGGCGAAGTTTCATCTGGCTGCTTCCGGGACCCCCCAGAGGCGATGGGCCAACACCCAAAACCCATCTGCCCTCCTTGGGATCCCATCGCCAGCTGGGCTCGAGCGCGAGCCGGGCTCCAGTCTCCCCAGCCGCCATGCGGCTCTGCATACTGGTTCCCGGGCAGTTCCTGGGCGGGTCCACCAGGCTCGGCAAAATGGAGGAGGGGGGGAGTGGCTTAACCCTGACTCCATCTGGCGAATTCCCAGTGATTCCCGCTTCTGGGAGCCGCCTACCTGGGCTCCGAACTGGTCTTGCTGAGTTGATCTGGTCGTGGGTCAGTTTCTCAGCGTCCGGACAGCGAAGATGGTGGCTAGTGTGATGGGCGAAGTTTCATCTGGCTGCTTCCGGGACCCCCAGAGGCGATGGGCCAACACCCAAAACCCATCTGCCCTCCTTGGGATCCCATCGCCAGCTGGGCTCGGCGCGAGCCGGGCTCCAGTCTCCCCAGCCGCTATGAAGCTCTGCATACTGGTTCCCTGGCAGTTCCTGGGCGGGTCCACCAGGCTCGGCAAAATGGAGGAGGGGGAGTGGGCTTAACCCTGACTCCATCTGGCGAATTCCCAGTGATTCCCGCTTCTGGGAGCCGCCTACCTGGGCTCGAACTGGTCTTGCTGAGTTGATCTGGTCGTGGGTCAGTTTCTCAGCGTCCGGACAGCGAAGATGGTGGCTAGTGTGATGGGCGAAGTTTCATCTGGCTGCTTCCGGGACCCCCAGAGGCGATGGGCCAACACCCAAAACCCATCTGCCCTCCTTGGGATCCCATCGCCAGCTGGGCTCGCGCGAGCCGGGCTCCAGTCTCCCCAGCCGCTATGGCTCTGCATACTGGTTCCCGGGCAGTTCCTGGGCGGGTCCACCAGGCTCGGCAAAATGGAGGGAGGGGGGAGTGGCTTAACCCTTGACTCCATCTGGGCGAATCCCAGTGATTCCCGCTCTGGGAGCCGCCTACCTGGGCTCGAATCTGGTCTTGCTGAGTTGATCTGGTCGTGGGTCAGTTTCAGCGTCCGACAGCGAAGATGGTGGCTAGTGTGATGGGCGTAGTTTCATCTGGTTGCTTCC
>JAJIBD010027677.1:17500-63278 GCA_021461705.1 Cryptotis parvus | reverse complement strand
CCCAGAGGCGATGGGCCAACACCCAAAACCCATCTGCCCTCCTTGGGGATCCCATCGTCAGCTGGGCTCCGGAGCGAGCCGGCTCCAGTCTCCCCAGCCGCTGCGAGCTCTGCATACTGGTTCCCGGGCAGTTCCTGGGCGGGTCCACCAGGCTCCGGCAAATGGAGGAGGGGAGTGGCCTAACCCTGACTCCATCTGGCGAACTCAGTGATTCCCGTTCTGGGAGCCGCCTCTACCTGGGCTCGAACTGGTCTTGCTCAGTTGATCTGGTCGTGGGTCGTTTCTCACGCCCGGACAGCGAAGATGGTGGCTAGTGTGATGGGCGAAGTTTCATCTGGCTGCTTCCGGGACCCCCCAGAGGCGATGGGCCAACTCCAAAACCCATCTGCCTCCTTGGGATCCCATCGTCAGCTGGGCTCGCGCGAGCCGGGCTCCAGTCTCCCCAGCCGCATGAGGCTCTGCATACTGGTTCCCGGCAGTTCCTGGGCGGGGTCCACCAGGCTTCGGCAAAATGGAGGAGGGGGAGTGGCTTAACCCTGACTCCATCTGGCGACTTCCCAGTGATTCCCGCTTCTGGGAGCCGCCTACCTGGGCTCGAACTGGTCTTGCTCAGTTGATCTGGTCGTGGGTCAGTTTCTCAGCCGCCGGACAGCGGAAGATGGTGGCTAGTGTGATGGGCGCAGCTCATCTGGCTGCTTCCGGGACCCCTCAGAGGCGATGGGCCAACACCCAAAACCCATCTGCCCTCCTTGGGATCCCATCGTCAGCTGGGCTCGGCGCGAGCCTGGCTCCAGTCTCCCCAGCCGCTGCGGCTCTGCATACTGGTTCCCGGGCAGTTCCTGGGCGGGTCCACCAGGCTCGGCAAAATGGAGGAGGGGGAGAGGCTTAACCCTGACTCCATCTGGCGAATTCCCAGTGATTCCCGCTTCTGGGAGCCGCCTACCTGGGCTCGAACTGGTCTTGCTCAGTTGATCTGGTCGTGGGTCAGTTTCTCAGCGTCCGGACAGCGAAGATGGTGGCTAGTGTGATGGGCGAGTTTCATCTGGCTGCTTCCGGGACCCCCTCAGAGGCGATGGGCCAACACCCAAAAACCCATCTGCCCCTCCTCGGGATCCCATCGCCAGCTGGGCTCGGCGCGAGCCGGCTCCAGTCTCCCCAGCCGCTGAAGCTCTGCATACTGGTTCCCGGGCAGTTCCTGGGCGGGTCCACCAGGCTCGGCAAAATGGAGGAGGGGGAGTGGCTTAACCCTGACTCCATCTGGCCGAATTCCCAGTGATTCCCGCTTCTGGGAGCCGCCTACCTGGGCTCGAACTGGTCTTGCTCGAGTTGATCTGGTTCGTGGGTCAATTTCTCAGCGTCCGGACAGCGAAGATGGTGGCTAGTGTGATGGGCGAAGTTTCATCTGGCTGCTTCGGGACCCCCCAGAGGCGATGGGCCAACACCCAAAACCCATCTGCCCTCCTTGGGATCCCATCGCCAGCTGGGCTCGGCGCGAGCCGGGCTCCAGTCTCCCCAGCCGCTTGGGCTCTGCATACTGGTTCCCGGGCAGTTCCTGGGCGGGTCCACCAGGCTCGGCAAAATGGAGGAGGGGAGTGGCTTAACCCCTGACTCCATCTGGCGAATTCCCAGTGATTCCCGCTTCTGGGAGCCGCCTACCTGGGCTCGAACTGGTCTTGCTCAGTTGATCTGGTCGTGGGTCAGTTTCTCAGCGTCCGGACAGCGAAGATGGTGGCTAGTGTGATGGGCGAAGTTTCATCTGGCTGCTTCCGGGACCCCCCCAGAGGCGATGGGCCAACACCTAAAACCCATCTGCCCTCCTTGGGTCCCATCGTCAGCTGGGCTCCGGCGCGAGCCGGGCTCCAGTCTCCCCAGCCGCTATGCGAAGCTCTGCATACTGGTCTCCCAGGGCAGTTCCTGGGCGGGTCCACCAGGCTCGGCAAAATGGAGGAGGGGAGGGGCAACCCTGACTCCATCTCGGCGAACCCCCAGTGATTCCCCCGCTTCTGGGAGCCGCCTACCTGGGCCTCGAACTGGTCTTGCTCAGTTGATCTGGTCGGGGGGTCAGTTTCTCAGCGTCCGACAGCGAAGATGGTGGCTAGTGTGATGGGCTAGTTTCATCTGGCTGCTTCCGGGGACCCCTCAGAGGCGATGGGCCAACACCCCAAAACCCATCTGCCCTCCCTTGGGATCCCATCGTCAGCTGGGCTCGGCGCGAGCCGGGCTCCAGTCTCCCCAGCCGCTGCGAGCTCTGCATACTGGTTCCCGGGCAGTTCCTGGGCGGGTCCACCAGGCTCGGCAAAATGGAGGAGGGGGAGTGGCTTAACCCTGACTCCATCTGGCGAATTCCCAGTGATTCCCGCTTCTGGGAGCCGCCTACCTGGGCTCGAACTGGTCTTGCTGAGGTTGATCTGGTCGTGGGTCAGTTTCTCAGCGTCCGACAGCGAAGATGGTGGCTAGTGTGATGGGCGAGTTTCATCTGGCTGCTTCCGGGACCCCTCAGAGGCGATGGGCCAACACCCAAAACCCATCTGCCCTCCTTGGGATCCCCATCGTCAGCTGGGCTCGGCGCGAGCCGGGCTCCAGTCTCCCCAGCCGCTTGGCGGCTCTGCATACTGGTTCCCGGGCAGTTCCTGGGCGGGTCCACCAGGCTCGGCAAAATGGAGGAGGGGGGGAGTGGCTTAACCCCTGACTCCATCTGGCGAATTCCCAGTGATTCCCGCTTCTGGGAGCCGCCTACCTGGGCTCGAACTGGTCTTGCTCGAGTTGATCTGGTCGTGGGTCAGTTTCTCAGCGTCCGGACAGCGAAGATGGTGGCTAGTGTGATGGGCGAAGTTTCATCTGGCTGCTTCCGGGACCCCTCAGAGGCGATGGGCCAACACCCAAAACCCATCTGCCCTCCTTGGGATCCCATCGCCAGCTGGGCTCGGCGCGAGCCGGGCTCCAGTCTCCCCAGCCGCTAGGGAGCTCTGCATACTGGTTCCCCGGGCAGTTCCTGGGCGGGTCCACCAGGCTCGGCAAAATGGAGGAGGGGGGGGAGTGGGCTTAACCCTGACTCCATCTGGCGAATTCCCAGTGATTCCCGCTTCTGGGAGCCGCCTACCTGGGCTCGAACTGGTCTTGCTCAGTTGATCTGGTCGTGGGTCAGTTTCTCAGCGTCCGGACAGCGAAGATGGTGGCTAGTGTGATGGGCGAAGTTTCATCTGGCTGCTTCCGGGACCCCTCAGAGGCGATGGGCCAACACCCAAAAACCCATCTGCCCTCCTCTGGGATCCCATCGCCAGCTGGGCTCGGCGCGAGCCGGGCTCCAGTCTCCCCAGCCGCTTGAAGCGTCTGCATACTGGTTCCCGGGCAGTTCCTGGGCGGGTCCACCAGGCTCGGCAAAATGGAGGAGGGGGAGTGGCTTAACCCCTGACTCCATCTGGCGAATTCCCAGTGATTCCCGCTTCTGGGAGCCGCCTACCTGGGCTCGAACTGGTCTTGCTCAGTTGATCTGGTCGTGGGTCAGTTTCTCAGCGGCCCGACAGCGAAGATGGTGGCTAGTGTGATGGGCGAAGTTTCATCTGGCTGCTTCCGGGCCCCCTCAGAGGCGATGGGCCAACACCTAAAACCCATCTGCCTCCTCCTTGGGATCCCATCGCCAGCTGGGCTCGGCGCGAGCCGGGCTCCAGTCTCCCCAGCCGCTATGAAGCTCTGCATACTGGTTCCCCGGGCAGTTCCTGGGCGGGTCCACCAGGCCTCGGCAAAATGGAGGAGGGGGGAGTGGCTTAACCCCTGACTCCATCTGGCGAATTCCCAGTGATTCCCGCTTCTGGGAGCCGCCTACCTGGGCTCGAACTGGTCTTGCTCAGTTGATCTGGTCGTGGGTCAGTTTCTCAGCGCCCGACAGCGAAGATGGTGGCTAGTGTGATGGGCGAAGTTTCATCTGGCTGCTTCCGGGACCCCCAGAGGCGATGGGCCAACACCCAAAACCCATCTGCCCTCCTTGGGATCCCATCGCCAGCTGGGCTCGGCGCGAGCCGGGCTCCAGTCTCCCCAGCCGCTTTGAAGCTCTGCATACTGGTTCCCCGGCAGTTCCTGGGCGGGTCCACCAGGCTCCGGCAAAATGGAGGGAGGGGGAGTGGCTTAACCCTGACTCCATCTGGCGAATTCCCAGTGATTCCCGCTTCTGGGAGCCGCCTACCTGGGCTCGAACTGGTCTTGCTCAGTTGATCTGGTCGTGGGTCGCTTTCTCAGCGTCCGGACAGCGAAGATGGTGGCTAGTGTGATGGGCGAAGTTTCCATCTGGCTGCTTCCCGGGACCCCTCAGAGGCGATGGGCCAACACCCAAAACCCATCTGCCCTCCTTGGGATCCCATCGTCAGCTGGGCTCGGCGCGAGCCGGGCTCCAGTCTCCCCAGCCGCTTGCGGCTCTGCATACTGGTTCCCGGGCAGTTCCTGGGCGGGTCCACCAGGCTTCGGCAAAATGGAGGAGGGGGAGTGGCTTAACCCTGACTCCATCTGGCGAATTCCCAGTGATTCCCGCTTCTGGGAGCCGCCTACCTGGGCTCGAACTGGTCTTGCTCAGTTGGATCTGGTCGTGGGTCAGTTTCTCAGCGTCCGGACAGCGAAGATGGTGGCTAGTGTGATGGGCGAGTTTCATCTGGCTGCTTCCGGGACCCCCCAGAGGCGATGGGCCAACACCCAAAACCCATCTGCCCTCCTTGGGATCCCATCGCCAGCTGGGCTCGGCGCGAGCCGGGCTCCAGTCTCCCCAGCCGCTTGGGCTCTGCATACTGGTTCCCCGGGCAGTTCCTGGGCGGGTCCACCAGGCTCGGCAAAATGGGAGGAGGGGGGAGTGGCTTAACCCTGACTCCATCTGGCGAATTCCCAGTGATTCCCGCTTCTGGGAGCCGCCTACCTGGGCTCGAACTGGTCTTGCTCAGTTGATCTGGTCGTGGGTCAGTTTCTCAGCGTCCGGACAGCGAAGATGGTGGCTAGTGTGATGGGCGAAGTTTCATCTGGCTGCTTCCGGGACCCCCTAGAGGCGATGGGCCAACACCCAAAACCCATCTGCCCTCCTCGGGATCCCATCGGCCAGCTGGGCTCGGCGCGAGCCGGGCTCCAGTCTCCCCAGCCGCTATGCAAGCTCTGCATACTGGTTCCCGGGCAGTTCCTGGGCGGGTCCACCAGGCTCGGCAAAATGGAGGAGGGGGGGGAGTGGCTTAACCCTGACTCCATCTGGCGACTTCCCAGTGATTCCCGCTCTGGGAGCCGCCTACCTGGGCTCGAACTGGTCTTGCTCAGTTGATCTGGTCGTGGGTCAGTTTCTCAGTCCGGACAGCGAAGATGGTGGCTAGTGTGATGGGCGGAGTTTCATCTGGCTGCTTCCGGGACCCCCCAGAGGCGATGGGCCAACACCCAAAACCCATCTGCCTCCCTTGGGATCCCATCGCCAGCTGGGCTCGGCGCGAGCCGGCTCCAGTCTCCCCAGCCGCTGCGAAGCTCTGCATACTGGTTCCCCGGGCAGTTCCTGGGCGGGTCCACCAGGCTCGGCAAAATGGAGGAGGGGGGAGTGGCTTAACCCTGACTCCATCTGGCGAATTCCCAGTGATTCCCGCTTCTGGGAGCCGCCTACCTGGGCTCGAACTGGTCTTGCTCAGTTGATCTGGTCGTGGGTCAGTTTCTCAGCGTCCGGACAGCGAAGATGGTGGCTAGTGTGATGGGCGAAGTTTCATCTGGCTGCTTCCGGGACCCCCCAGAGGCGATGGGCCAACACCCAAAAACCCATCTGCCCTCCTTGGGATCCCATCGTCAGCTGGGCTCGGCGCGAGCCGGGCTCCAGTCTCCCCAGCCGCTATGCGGCTCTGCATACTGGTTCCCGGGCAGTTCCTGGGCGGGTCCACCAGGCCTCGGCAAAATGGAGGAGGGGGAGTGGCTTAACCCTGACTCCATCTGGCGAATTCCCAGTGATTCCCGCTTCTGGGGGCCGCCTACCTGGGCCTCGAACTGGTCTTGCTCAGTTGATCTGGTCGGGTCAGTTTCTCAGCGTCCGGACAGCGAAGATGGTGGCTAGTGTGATGGGCGAAGTTTCATCTGGCTGCTTCCGGGACCCCCCAGAGGCGATGGGCCAACACCCAAAACCCATCTGCCCTCCTTGGGATCCCATCGTCAGCTGGGCTCGGCGCGAGCCGGGCTCCAGTCTCCCCAGCCGCTATGAAGCTCTGCATACTGGTTCCCGGGCAGTTCCTGGGCGGGTCCACCAGGCTCGGCAAAATGGAGGAGGGGGGAGTGGCTTAACCCCTGACTCCATCTGGCGAATTCCCCAGTGATTCCCGCTTCTGGGAGCCGCCTACCTGGGCTCGAACTGGTCTTGCTCAGTTGATCTGGTCGTGGGTCAGTTTCTCAGCGTCCGGACAGCGAAGATGGTGGCTAGTGTGATGGGCGAAGTTTCATCTGGCTGCTTCCGGGACCCCCAGAGGCGATGGGGCCAACACCCAAAACCCATCTGCCCTCCTTGGGATCCCATCGTCAGCTGGGCTCGGCGCGAGCCGGGCTCCAGTCTCCCCAGCCGCTAGAAGCTGCTGCATACTGGTTCCCCGGGCAGTTCCTGGGCGGGTCCACCAGGCTCGGCAAAATGGAGGAGGGGGGAGTGGCTTAACCCCTGACTCCATCTGGCGAATTCCCAGTGATTCCCGCTTCTGGGAGCCGCCTACCTGGGCTCCGAACTGGTCTTGCTCAGTTGATCTGGTCGTGGGTCAGTTTCTCAGCGTCCGACAGCGAAGATGGTGGCTAGTGTGATGGGCGAAGTTTCATCTGGCTGCTTCCGGGACCCCTCAGAGGCGATGGGCCAACACCCAAAACCCATCTGCCCTCCTCTGGGATCCCATCGTCAGCTGGGCTCGGCGCGAGCCGGGCTCCAGTCTCCCCCAGCCGCTTGCGAAGCTCTGCATACTGGTTCCCGGGCAGTTCCTGGGCGGGTCCACCAGGCTCGGCAAAATGGAGGAGGGGGAGTGGCTTAACCCTGACTCCATCTGGCGAATTCCCAGTGATTCCCGCTTCTGGGAGCCGCCTACCTGGGCTCGAACTGGTCTTGCTCAGTTGATCTGGTCGTGGGTCAGTTTCTCAGCGTCCGACAGCGAAGATGGTGGCTAGTGTGATGGGCGAGTTTCATCTGGCTGCTTCCGGGACCCCCCCAGAGGCGATGGGCCAACACCCAAAACCCATCTGCCCTCCTTGGGATCCCATCGCCAGCTGGGCTCGGCGCGAGCCGGGCTCCAGTCTCCCCAGCCGCTATGAAGCTCTGCATACTGGTTCCCGGGCAGTTCCTGGGCGGGTCCACCAGGCTCCGGCAAAATGGAGGAGGGGGGAGTGGCTTAACCCTGACTCCATCTGGCGAATTCCCAGTGATTCCCGCTTCTGGGAGCCGCCTACCTGGGCTCGAACTGGTCTTGCTCAGTTGATCTGGTCGTGGGTCAGTTTCTCAGCGTCCCGACAGCGAAGATGGTGGCTAGTGTGATGGGCGAAGTTTCATCTGGCTGCTTCCGGGACCCCCAGAGGCGATGGGCCAACACCCAAAACCCATCTGCCCTCCTCTGGGATCCCATCGCCAGCTGGGCTCGGCGCGAGCCGGGCTCCAGTCTCCCCAGCCGCTTGCGAAGCTCTGCATACTGGTTCCCGGGCAGTTCCTGGGCGGGTCCACCAGGCTCGGCAAAATGGAGGAGGGGGAGTGGCTTAACCCTGACTCCATCTGGCGAATTCCCAGTGATTCCCGCTTCTGGGAGCCGCCTACCTGGGCTCGGAACTGGTCTTGCTCAGTTGATCTGGTCGTGGGTCAGTTTCTCAGCGCCCGACAGCGAAGATGGTGGCTAGTGTGATGGGCGAGTTTCATCTGGCTGCTTCCGGGACCCCCCAGAGGCGATGGGCCAACACCCAAAACCCATCTGCCCTCCTCGGGATCCCATCGCCAGCTGGGCTCGGCGCGAGCCGGGCTCCAGTCTCCCCAGCCGCTCAAAGCTCTGCATACTGGTTCCCGGGCAGTTCCTGGGCGGGTCCACCAGGCTCGGCAAAATGGAGGAGGGGGAGTGGCTTAACCCTGACTCCATCTGGCGAATTCCCAGTGATTCCCGCTTCTGGGAGCCGCCTACCTGGGCTCGAACTGGTCTTGCTCAGTTGATCTGGTCGTGGGTCAGTTTCTCAGTCCGGACAGCGAAGATGGTGGCTAGTGTGATGGGCGAAGTTTCATCTGGCTGCTTCCGGGACCCCTCAGAGGCGATGGGCCAACACCCAAAACCCATCTGCCCTCCTTTGGGATCCCATCGCCAGCTGGGCTCGGGCGCGAGCCGGGCTCCAGTCTCCCCAGCCGCTTGCGAAGCTCTGCATACTGGTTCCCGGGCAGTTCCTGGGCGGGTCCACCAGGCTCGGCAAAATGGAGGAGGGGGAGTGGCTTAACCCTGACTCCATCTGGCGAATTCCCAGTGATTCCCGCTTCTGGGAGCCGCCTACCTGGGCTCGAACTGGTCTTGCTCAGTTGATCTGGTCGTGGGTCAGTTTCTCAGCGTCCGGACAGCGAAGATGGTGGCTAGTGTGATGGGCGAGTTTCATCTGGCTGCTTCCGGGACCCCTCAGAGGCGATGGGCCAACACCCAAAACCCATCTGCCCTCCTCCTTGGGATCCCATCGTCAGCTGGGCTCGGCGCGAGCCGGGCTCCAGTCTCCCCAGCCGCTTGGAAGCTCTGCATACTGGTTCCCGGGCAGTTCCTGGGCGGGTCCACCAGGCTCGGCAAAATGGAGGAGGGGGGGGAGTGGCTTAACCCTGACTCCATCTGGCGAATTCCCAGTGATTCCCGCTTCTGGGAGCCGCCTACCTGGGCTCGAACTGGTCTTGCTCAGTTGATCTGGTCGTGGGTCAGTTTCTCAGCGTCCGGACAGCGAAGATGGTGGCTAGTGTGATGGGCGAGTTTCATCTGGCTGCTTCCGGGACCCCTCAGAGGCGATGGGCCAACACCCAAAACCCATCTGCCCTCCTTGGGATCCCATCGCCAGCTGGGCTCGGCGCGAGCCGGGCTCCAGTCTCCCCAGCCGCTTGCGAAGCTCTGCATACTGGTTCCCGGGCAGTTCCTGGGCGGGTCCACCAGGCTCGGCAAAATGGAGGAGGGGGAGTGGCTTAACCCTGACTCCATCTGGCGAATTCCCAGTGATTCCCGCTTCTGGGAGCCGCCTACCTGGGCTCGAACTGGTCTTGCTCAGTTGATCTGGTCGTGGGTCAGTTTCTCAGCGTCCGGACAGCGAAGATGGTGGCTAGTGTGATGGGCGAGTTTCATCTGGCTGCTTCCGGGGACCCCTCAGAGGCGATGGGCCAACACCCAAAACCCATCTGCCCTCCTTGGGATCCCATCGTCAGCTGGGCTCGGCGCGAGCCGGGCTCCAGTCTCCCAGCCGCTTGCGGAGCTCTGCATACTGGTTCCCGGGCAGTTCCTGGGCGGGTCCACCAGGCTCGGCAAAATGGAGGAGGGGGGAGTGGCTTAACCCTGACTCCATCTGGCGAATTCCCAGTGATTCCCGCTTCTGGGAGCCGCCTACCTGGGCTCGAACTGGTCTTGCTCAGTTGATCTGGTCGTGGGTCAGTTTCTCAGCGTCCGGACAGCGAAGATGGTGGCTAGTGTGATGGGCGAGTTTCATCTGGCTGCTTCCGGGACCCCTCAGAGGCGATGGGCCAACACCCAAAACCCATCTGCCCTCCTTGGGATCCCATCGCAGCTGGGCTCGGCGCGAGCCGGGCTCCAGTCTCCCCAGCCGCTTGCGGCTCTGCATACTGGTTCCCGGGCAGTTCCTGGGCGGGTCCACCAGGCTCGGCAAAATGGAGGAGGGGGGAGTGGCTTAACCCTGACTCCATCTGGCGAATTCCCAGTGATTCCCGCTTCTGGGAGCCGCCTACCTGGGCTCGAACTGGTCTTGCTCAGTTGGATCTGGTCGTGGGTCAGTTTCTCAGCTCGGACAGCGAAGATGGTGGCTAGTGTGATGGGCGAGGTTTCATCTGGCTGCTTCCGGGACCCCTCAGAGGCGATGGGCCAACACCCAAAACCCATCTGCCCTCCTTGGGATCCCATCGCAGCTGGGCTCGGCGCGAGCCGGGCTCCAGTCTCCCCAGCCGCTTGCGAGCTCTGCATACTGGTTCCCGGGCAGTTCCTGGGCGGGTCCACCAGGCTCGGCAAAATGGAGGAGGGGGGGAGTGGCTTAACCCTGACTCCATCTGGCGAATTCCCAGTGATTCCCGCTTCTGGGAGCCGCCTACCTGGGCTCGAACTGGTCTTGCTCAGTTGATCTGGTCGTGGGTCAGTTTCTCCAGCGTCCGACAGCGAAGATGGTGGCTAGTGTGATGGGCGAAGTTTCATCTGGCTGCTTCCGGGACCCCCTCAGAGGCGATGGGCCAACACCCAAAACCCATCTGCCCTCCTTGGGATCCCATCGTCAGCTGGGCTCGGCGCGAGCCGGCTCCAGTCTCCCCAGCCGCTAGCGAGCTCTGCATACTGGTTCCCGGGCAGTTCCTGGGCGGGTCCACCAGGCTCGGCAAAATGGAGGAGGGGGAGTGGCTTAACCCTGACTCCATCTGGCGAATTCCCAGTGATTCCCGCTTCTGGGAGCCGCCTACCTGGGCTCGAACTGGTCTTGCTCAGTTGATCTGTTCGTGGGTCAGTTTCTCAGCCGTCCAGACAGCGAAGATGGTGGCTAGTGTGATGGGCGAGTTTCATCTGGCTGCTTCCGGGACCCCTCAGAGGCGATGGGCCAACACCCAAAACCCATCTGCCCTCCTTGGGATCCCATCGTCAGCTGGGCTCGGGCGCGAGCCGGGCTCCAGTCTCCCCCAGCCGCTTGCGAAGCTCTGCATACTGGTTCGGCATCAGTTTTGTAAAGCTTTAAAATGAAAAAAGATACATTTGTAAAGGCACAAATGATAAAATATTGACACAGTGAAAGGCCATAGCAGACAAGGGATTTAATACAGAGATGGGGAAGAGAAGTGAAGAACAAGGGAGTCAGAGAGAACAGAAGAGACAGACAGATCCAGGGCCAGGGCTTTCGAGGAACAGGTGAGGCCTCTGAGAAAGGGTTTGAACCACTTTTACATGTGCATTCCTTTTTTTTCTTTTTGGGTCACACCCAGCAACACTCAGGGGTTACTCCCTGGCTCTGCACTCAGGAATTACTCCTGGCAGTGCTCGGGGACCACATGGGATGCCGGGATCGAACCTGGGTCAGCCGCCTGCAAGGCAAACACCCTACCCGCTGGACTATCGCTACCGCCCCATATGTGCATTCTTGCTTTTTATTTTTTAACAATTTCCTAACATATATTTTTTTACATTTTTTATTAATTTTTATTTTTACAATTACAAAGATATACAATTAAAAAAGTTTATATTTGGGTTTTGGTCATACAGTGTTCCAGCACCCATCCCTCCACCAGTGCCCATCTCCCACCACCAACGTCCCCGGTTCCCTTCCCCCTCCCCCCAGCCCTCCTCCATGGCAGGTTCTTTATCTCTTTCCGTTTCTCTCTCTTTCTCTTTTCCTTTCCCTCCAGACTATGGATTACAGAACATACATTAAAGGGTTGTCATGTGTAACTTTTTGCCTCTATTTAATGCTCAGTTCTAGGTTGGCATTCTAACATATAATTTAAACACAATAAATTAAAGCCATTTAATTTATTTTATTTTTAATTAAATCACTCTGAGATACACAGTCACAAAGTTGTTCATGATTGAGTTTCAGTCATACAATGTTCCATCACCCGTCCCTCCACCAGTGCCCACTTCCCACTACCAATGTCCTCAACTTCCCCCTCTCCCCACCCCTCTCTCTCTCCCTCCCCCCTCTTTCTTTTGGGGCACTATGGTTTGCAATGCAGGGACTGGTTATCATGTTTGGCCCTTTACCTACTTTCAGCAGTCAATTCGTGTTCAGTGTGACCATTTCCAGCTATCTTTGTCATAGTGGTTCCTTCTCTACCCTAGCTGCTCTCCCACCACCATCACTTGTGTCAAGCTTCCAACCGTGAACCATTCCTCATGGCCCTTGTGTTTACTGTCCTTGGGAATTATCTCATTTTATGTTTTTTTAATATCTCACAAATGAGTCCAATCATTCTATGTCTGTCCCCCCTCCCTCTGATACATTCACTCAGCATGATACCCTCCATGTTCATGCATTTATACACAAATTTCATAACTTCACTGTTTTTAGTGGCTATGTAGTATTCTATTGTGTAGATGTATCGTAGTTTCTTTATCCAGTCATCTGGTTCCTGGCACTCGGGTTGTTTCCAGATTCTGACTGTTGTGAATGGTGCAGCAATGAACAGAGAAGTGCAGATGACATTTCTGCTGTATGGTTTTGGGCCCCAGGTATATTCCCAGAAATGGTATTGCTGGGTTGTATGGAAGCTCAATTTCTAACTTTTTGAAGAATGCCCATATTGTTAAAAGCTATTTAATGGCAACGTATTGATCAGTGCTGACACTACATGACAATCAAGATTGTGCACATGTGTTGCAGGACACCTAAAAGCCTAGACCTCTGCATCTGCCCTGGATTGCCTCCTGCAGGTCACTTCATAGATAGGGGATAGTCTGAATGTGGCAGTCTTATCTGACCATGTATTCTGTACTAGCTGGTATAAATATTCTCCCATGCTACCACAATCATCGTGGGACTAGCTAGATTTTACCAGCATATTTGCCTGGCAACGTAGGATCCCTAAGTAATTAGACCAGAGAGAAATGCTGTTTGCCTCCAAGTAAACAAGCATGGCTCCCTGGTTTACTCAAAGGCAACTAAAATACAAAACTACAATGAAGTAGAAGAGACTTGTGAAGGCTTGGAGAAATATTTAACTGGCATTAGTATTAGTCTTTGGTACAGAGACATACCATCTCAGAAACCCCCTTCTCTACCCTATAAAGGCAATTCCAGGCAGATTTTAGCTCAAGACATTAGCATATAAAAGGGCTTAGGTGAGGTGCTGGGAGAGATTACCTGAGGGCATTTGACCCTCCCCTGCTTTCCATAACAGTGGGAGGGAGGTCTGAGTTGCAGGGGTATAATACTAGCCTGCTTCCTCTCTCACACGGCTTCTTTTTGGGCTCTCTCTTTGTGAGCTCGCACCCTTCTTGGGAGTTTTGTCTTTGTCTCCTCTCTACAGTGCCTTTACACGTGGTGGCCACCATCTTGGCCTACACGTGGTTGGGGTTCTAGCCTGGAATCCTAAGCACCGGGCTTTTCCTTTTGCTGATTTGTATGCCTGAACCTGTGATAAGTAAACCCTTTTAAAACTGCATCGGATTCCTGAGTTTTCATCCATTCCTGGCCGGCTTCAGAGGTAGAAGGGAACTCGCTTCCAGGCACTGTTGGGGACCCCGGCGGAGCTCCCCGAAACACATGTTCATCCCATCCCAAGTCTCCTTGTATCCCTTCATCACTTCTCTCTCCCCACTCCCCACAACCTGTATTAGGATAATGTAAATGATCATAATATCAAACTTTCTAAGTCAATTGAAGTTCATTGTCGCCGCTTTCCCAGGCAGCCGCTGATCTGCTCTTTGTCACTATAGATTAACTTGCACTATCTAAACTTGATGGTTTGGAATCACATAGGATATGCCCCTTGCATTGGGACAACTCCTCTGGTCAGGTATTTAAGTGTGCAGTAGGTTGAATGTTGACATCCTAAATATGCCAGAGTAGTGGGGCTGGTACAATAGTCCAGTGGGGAGGGTGTTTGCCTTGCATGCAGCCATCTGGGTTCAATCCCTGGCTTCCTATATGATCCCCCAAGCACCACCAGGAGTAATTCCTGAGTGAGGAGCCAGGTGTAATCCTTGAGCACTGCTGGGTGTGACCCAAAAAGCCAGAAAAAATGCCCTGGTTGCAACTTCCATGAACTAAGAATGCAAACCTTATATGAGAAGGTTTTATGAGGGCCTTCTCTAATTTACTTTCCTTTTATTAAAACACCATGGGGTTGCACTGAATCAATATGGAATTAACATCTTAACCATAAGCACCTTCTGCTCAATGGAACAGTAAAGCTCTTCACTGACATGGGCAGAGAATGTGCTAAGAGCAATACCCCTCACCAAAAGGTGAACATTTTTGTTGCTGTTAGTTTAAACAACACCCGGCAATGCTCAGGAGTTATTCCATGATCTGCACTCAGAAATCACTCCTGCTAGTCCTCAGGGGAACATGTGAGATGCTGAGGATCAAATGCAGATCGACAGCATGCAAAGCAAGTCCCCCTACCTGCCATGCTATCTCGCTTGCCCAAGGGTGGGCACATTATTTTGCCCCCAAATCATACCATGTCAGGACACATGGCAAAGAAGAAATTTGTTTTGGATTAGATACAATCCTTATTACTTATTAGATAATCCTTGATCACTTGATCACTTGACATCCATTATTCATTGATTTGCTCGAGGCAGGCGATAAGGATAATAATAATCCTTATTATCCTTAAACTCTTGAATGTAAGAGAGGGCTAGTGATTTTACTCATCCAGGTGGATGCAGTATGTTCAATATTGTCCTTTGACATAAATGGGGAAAGGAGGCAAAAGTAATGGAACACAGGAAGGTGGTGATGTGAAGGAACAAGCAGAGATTCACTGCCTTGACTTGAAAGCAAAGTGGGGTAGCAGGTAAAGGAATGTCAGGATATCTAGAAGCTGAAAAGGCAAGGAAATAGATTCTCCCCGGAACCTCCACAAAGGATCACAGTCCAGCTGATTCCTTCATTTTAATAAAGTGAGACACATGTTGAAATTCTGACATGGAACATACCAGATGCCTAGAGATAGAGCTAAGGTAAAAGCACCTGCCTTGTCGGCCTTAGCCTGTGAGGTTAATCACTATCTTGGCCTCACATGCAGTTTTGATGTGACCCACTGAGACTTGGATCCCTGGAGATGCATCACCCCACAACCTAGTGTGTGATCCCAGTGAGGCCCATGAGGGCTGCTGCGTTGTGATAGCCGTGAGGCCACAGGAAGAATTTCCCCCTAGAGGTGGCCACCCAGGGAAAGATACAGGTTTGCAGTGGGTCTCTCTGAGGAAGGATGACATGGAGAGCGGCACTGACACTCGCTACAGAAACAGGAATTCTCTATGACACCAGTGGGCTTCCACCCCCTTTCTTAGTCTCCATGGCGGGACAGGAAGCGGATCTTGTATGGTGGGGGCAGCTTGCCAACACCACACTCCACGGGGGTGAGGTCGATGTCCTCAGGAGCCATGTCGGTGGCCAGGGTGAAGTTCTGCAGGATGGTGGTGAAGAAGAGGAATAATTCCGCACGGGCGATGCCTTCTCCAAGACACATGCGCTTTCCTGTGGACACAGAGTGACTGGTATGGGCAGGGGGCCACACACATGCTCTGATCTGTCTTATCTGAAAGCACAGACACCTGTGTCCATTGTAACAGATTTACCTGGCTTGATCTCTGACTGTGATTCCAGAAGGGAGATTAGCAGGCTCCTAACCTCTGAAATCAGGTCGTTTCTCAGCCTTTTGGCTCAGATTGGTATAGCAAAATCAGGAGTACCACTACAGGTCGTTTCTCAGCCTTTTGGCTCAGATTGGTATAGCAAAATCAGGAGTACCACTAAGTGACTGGAGCACACACATTCTTCAAAAATCCTACGTTGCTCCTGCTGCGATTCTCAGTGAGCCCACAGGGGCATGTGGACCCACTTCTGGTTGGACACGGGCAGGGGGTCAGTGTTGTCACCACCTGTATGGGTGTGTGTATTTCTGGCTTAGCACTTGACTGTCTTCGCCCTCTAAGGTGAGGATTGCACTTACCTCAAAAACCAATTGTGAGCTTAGCCAAGTTAATACTGGAATAGACTCCAGGGATAAACCGGCCTGGATAAAGAATCCAGTCAGTGTAGTTGTTGTGTGTTTGGCTCTATAGGGGAGGTGACGTTCTGTGGCGCAGCACCTGTTTGTGTCTGGGTTGGCTCCTTGTCTTAGACTCAGTCACATGCCTCAAAGTCGAAGACCCAGAGGGGCAGAAAATGGTGCTGGGAGTCTAGGTTTCATCAGATTCCCCAGGGTGGGAAGAGCCTCCCTCAGTGAGTTAGAAAACTGCCGATGTGGAAAAAAGGGAGGTGTCTTTGCTTTACTCCCTGGCTCCTCATCAGCTGCTAGCCTGGGAAAGGTCTTTCAAAGACACGATTTCAGGACATTTCAAGACTTTTCAGGGGGTGAATCACTGTGTCTGTCTGAAGGGATTTCCGCTGGTGCATCAGGATATTTGGAGACCTGAGCTTAGAAATGCTTGGGTAGCTTGTCAGGCCGGTGTATTTATAAGAGGTTCTGTCACTTAGCTTGCTCCAGATCAGCCTGGAAAGACACATCGTCCCCACCCTTGGGGCTTCCCCCCCATCGCCACTCTCTGATATTGCCTCTGCTCTAAGATGTTTGTCACGATTTGTCTTTCTGTTGTATACCTATTGTCATACACCACATCTTTGCTCTATTTTCTTTTATTCTCTGTTTCCTTCAAACCAGTTCTTTTCCAAGGTCTATCTGGATTGAATTTTGCCTGCAACTTTGTCATTCTGCGTGTCTGTCTGTCTGTCTGTCTCTGAGTCTGTGTCTCTGTGTGTCTGTTTCTGTATCTCTCTAATATATATATATATATATATATATAAATTAATATATATAAATCTATAGCATTAAGTTCACTCTATCCTCTCTGTCCTATCCCCCCATCTCTCTCCCTCTGCCTTTGTTCCTCACTATGGATCCTGCAAACATTATTCCTAAGAAGATCACATTTTGAGACCATATAATAAGTTTCTATCATAGATGGATCTGAAATCTAGAAATGACCTGTAGCTCAGGGTGACTGCTAGATACATTATCCTCAGTCTCCAAGAGAGTACTGGGCTCAGAGATGTGTTCGATAAATATATTTTGGGCTTAGGCATAAACAAGATAAAATAAATCACAGGTCCACTTATCCTCTGAGACTGAAGTAAACATGCACATCCAGGACAGTGACAATGATGGAACACTCTGACACCTACATAAACAATGGTCTCTATTTCATTATCTCTGTTTCTGGTCTCTGGAGTCCAGAGAATGTTCCATCTTACCAATAGAAAAGGGCATGAAGGCATCGGTCTTCTTCAGTGCCCCATTGGCATCCAGAAAATGGTCAGGGTTGAAGGTTTCTGGTGTGTCAAAGTAATGTGGATCATGGAGAGCAGAGCTCAGGATGGGGTACACTTCAATGCCCTAAGAGAAGATCACAAGATCAAAGAGAATGATTCCCTCCTCACACAGGAGGCTGAAGCACAGGACAAGATACCCGAGTGATAAAATCCACAAGGGGTTCCATTGGAAGAGTCCACACAGGAGACATTCAAGGACCCAAGTTAGCCTCACCTTTGGGAGGATGTACCCTCGGAAGTGTGTGTCCTTGGTGACAGTATGCGGGACTCCGAGTGGGAGGAGGTCTGAAAATCTCTGAATCTCGTGGATGACTGCATCAGTGTAAGGCATGTTGACTCGGTCAATGAGGGCTGGAGCACGGTGTGAGCCAACCACCTTGTCGATTTCCTTTTTTGGACTCTCTCTGCACACAAGAGGGAGAACTGTGAGCCGTGTTCAAAGAATCATTAAGCAAAAAATCTGCTCTGAGCCTATTTTTCCCAGCCATGCAGAAATGAACCAGGAAAACCTGATAGCACAGAGTCACTTGTCACTTGAATCCGTTACTCATGTTTGCTCGGCGGCGCCGTCATTTCCATTGGCCCTATCGTGCCATGTAGCCCAATGGCATCTGGGTTGATTCGGAATATGAAGAGCCTCAACCGTTCTTCGGGTCTTGGAAGTCGCCATCGGGTGGGGGCCCGTGACTTTGATCCGTGGGTCCGTCGTGGCTAGTCGTTATGGGGGGTCTGTTGGTGGGGGTCGGTTCCTCTCCCTTGGTGAGGCGTGATTTCAGCTGCTCTTTCGATGCTCGGGGAGGCGTAGCTCTCTCTCCTGCTTCGAGGGTCGGTGAGGCGTTTAAGGGGAGGGTGGAGTGGAGAGTGCCCAGAGCGGGGTTCTTGTCCTTTAGATTTTTCGATGCCTTTGAAGGCATCCCGCTCTCTCCCGCAGCTCAGGTTTTGGTCTCTCAGTTGACTTCTCGCGGACATAACGCTCATTCGGAGTTTGTTCATTAGAGGAGAAGGGGCCTCGGAACTGTTCTTCTCGAACATAGTTTTCTCAGATTCAGTTGTGACCTTTCGACGAGTATTGCATAAAATTGCTCTTTCTGGAAACCAGCTGTGCTGGGCACAGAAAAGGTGAGAAGAAGCAACACTCTGTGAAACCTAATGAACGGTATGTATTTTCTCCCCACATGCACAGGTAAGCACAAATACACAGTAAGTGCTGTACAATTTGCATCAAATTTCAGGTTAAGAACTTGACACCAAGAGCCAGGCAATAGTCCCCTCTAAGATAAATATAAAATAAACAAATATCTATTGTATGTGTATTGTAGATCAATACAATACAGATTATTGAACTATTTCTTTCACAAGAAATTTAATATTAAAAGATCCATAGATAAACACAACTAGATAAATAAAGGAACACTGTGTACACGAACATGAGAATATGAAATAATAAAAGGATCATCAAGAGGAATATATTTCAATCAATATATTAATGTATCACTGTTTAATGAAGAAGAGAAGATAGATAACTCAGTGTAGTGAGTGCATGTTTTGCATGTGGGTACACAGATTTCATGTTATGGCACCACATGGTTCCACAATCAAAACTGGACACAGAGATTGAAGTAGTCCATAGGTGCTATTAGCTGTGACAAAACACCAAAAGAAAAATAAGATTCACAGAGAAGGGAACAATGAGCTAATAGTTGTCTAAAGGGCTAATACCAACCTAGAACTGAGCATTAAATACAGGGAAAAAGATACACATGATAACCTCTAAGTGTATATATTACAATCCACAATATGTCAGAGAAGGAAGGGAGAAAAAGGAGAGAGAAAGAGAGAGAGAGAAAGAGAGAAAAGAGATAGGGAACCTGCCATAGAGGCAGGCTATGGGAGGGGGAGGGAATCGGGGACATTGGTGGTGGGAAGTGGGCACTGGTGGAGGGATGGGTGCTGGAACACTGTGTGACCGAAACCCCCAAACATGAACAACTTTGTAAGTGTATATCTCATAGTGGTATAATAAAATATTAATTTAAAAAAATAAGATTCAGGGGCCGGAATGATAGCCCAGCGGTAGGGCGTTTGCCTTGCACGTAGCCGGCCCATGCCAGCCTGGGTTCGATCCCCGGTATCCCATATGGTCCCCCGAGCACCGCCAGGAGTTATTCCTAAGTGCAGAGCCAGGAGAAACCCCTGAGCATTGCCGGGTGTGACCCAAAAAGCAAAAAAAAAAAAACCTATTCAATAGAAAACTACATGTTATGCACTGATCAATACATCCCATGAATGAGCATGGCTAGATATTTTAATGAAAGAATAAGTGAATGAAGGTATCAGTAAATTAATTTTAAAATGTATGAAAAAATAATTGATATACACAAAAAGTATTCAGGAAAAGTGGAATGTTAAATGCAGAAATGATGAGACAGATGAAACACGAAGCAAAATACAGTAGGAAAGAATAAAGAAGGAATAAGCCAAGATCATGTGACAGATGGACACGTGAATGAAAAGAGCAGCCAATGACTCGACAGTAGGCTTGATCCCTTATTAACAAAGGAATCGATGATAATCCTATAGTCCCAATAAAGAAAATAAGTTAATGTATTGAGATCAACCACAGATGAAAGACTCAGAGGGTGTACAGGTGAATCAGTGAATAAAAGAAAAGATGGATAAATGGGTGGAGAGTGGATGCATGCTGAAAGTATATGTAAGGATGCTTTAAAAAGGGTGGATGAATGTTTACGTGATGGAAAAGGGAAGTGGGAGAACGCTTCATGGTTTCTTTTGCTCATCCGGCAGCCCAGATACTTGACTCAATTGGGAACTTGGCCAAAACCTTATTGCTTCTGGTCTGAGAACTGCATGTTGTGTCTTCTTCGGGACAGACCTCTGGTCTGAGTCTGCAGCTCAGGGAGAGGTCATCAGACCCAGGTCTGTCAACAGGCCCGCCCTGCCCACCTGTGACGTGGGGGTACTTGAGCATGAGCAACAATCCATAGCGGAGCGTGGTGCTGCTGGTCTCTATGCCAGCGGAGAGGAGCGAGAGGGCAGAGATGATGAGGTTCTCATGATGGAATTCAGTACTGGCATCGGACTTCTCCTGTGTCCAGGGACAAGAGTTTTAATCAGGGGGCTGGAGCCTCACCATGTACACGAACATCTCTGGGTTCCCGCCTGTTTCCGGTTATCTCACTACATTTCAGAGTCCTTCCGCAGATCTCTCCTCCATTACAGGAAGCTTGTCACTTGCCCTCCTGCGTCCACTCTCCCCCTCCATCTCTTTCTACCTCTCTCTGTATCCCCCTTCCTCCCTCGCCCTTCATCCCTCCCTCTTTCTCTCGCTCCCTCCCTCCCTCTTTCTCTCTCCTACTCTGGATGTCCTATCACACCTGTTTTCAATCTCCCTTGCCCATCCTCTGTCCTTCCCTCCATGCTGCCCTCACCCTCCTACTCAGTCCCTTCCTTCTCACCTCCCCACCATTCCTCCCTTCCCTTCCTGTCCCTCCCCCCCAAAACCCACTTTGTCCATGCGGATCAGGAAGGCATCAATGAAGTCGCGAGGAGGAGCCGTGGGGTCCAGAGTCTCGCGGTGCTTCTCCACACTGCGGCCAATGAAGGCGTTGACTTCCTGCATCTTTTCATAAATCTGCCTATGTGGGCCAGGGAAGTGCTTCAGGAAGCCAGGGAAGAGCTCAAACACCTGTGGGTGAGAGAGAGGTGCTAGAGCCTCCTGCAGCTGAGTTAGTAACGCCAAGTGTGGGCCAAGCCTCCCGGCTCCCATTACTACCCCGCACTGTCTCTCTGTGCCTGGATCCCTCTTCCACACAATCTGTCTCTTTCCTGCATGTTTCTCTTCCTGGTTTTTCATCTTCATTCTCAAATCCTTTGTAGGTCTCTGCCCCCACACTCCCATCTTCCTACATTCCATCTCTCTTGTCTCTGTGTCTCACCTTCTGTTCATCCTCTCTAAGTGTCCATTCCCACCCTGGGACACTTTGTTTAGCTCAAACTCTCCCTGACTCTCCCTCTGCAACTTCAGTGCTGTGTCAGGAGTGATAACATGATGCTCAGTTGAGGCAGCAGATCACGTGACCCCATGGACTTCTTTGGGTTTGGGCATCTATTGTTCTGTCTGATGACAAATGTAATATCTAACTTTTGCAAATAGTCACCTAAAATGCTGGTATGTAACAGTAAGTTGCAAAGTTGCTATTGATTCCTCCTTCACAGGTTCATCTGTACTTCCCAAGCGCACCTTTCTCTCTCCGTGGTTCTCTGTGAATGAGAACATTGGAAGATCCTCTTGGGCTGGTCACACAAGCTTGCTTAGATTTCTCCAGATTTCCCCAAGTCAGAAGTCATGAAAACTCTGGGGACAATCCTATGTGACCATCTGACTTTAATTCTGCTGAGGAAAGCCTACATGGATGTTTGGTTTTGGGGTAAGTGATGTTCGGTTCTTGCTCCTGGTCCTGTGCTCAGGGATCACTTCTGGTGGAGCTCAGGGAGGATATGCAGTGAAGACCCCAAAGCGCTTTCCCTGCTGTCCTCGCTCACTCTATTCAGGTCTTTTTAACTTAAAATACAGATGACCTTCAGCAGCAGGCTGAATTGTGCAGAACAAATTCTAGAAAGATTTTTCCCTCTGGTCTGCATCCACAAATTTACCCACCCTGAATGTCTCTGACTCCACGGATAACAGCCTGCATCTAAAGGGGGTAATGTAATTATGAAACCCACTAGGTCTGGGGAAGTAGACCCATATAATCTTGGAAGTTCAAGTCTCAGTTTTGTATTGTGGCTAAACAGAAGTCATTATCTTAACTTAATGCAACTTAAATTTCTTTAATTAAACAACTGTGCTTTACAAAGTTATTGATAGTTGAGTTTTAGGTTATAATTTTCTTTTTTTTGGTTAGGGGACCATACCTCGCGAGTGCTCAGGTATTAACTCCTAGCTCTGCACTGAGGAATTACTCCTGGCAGTGCTCAGGAGACCACATGGGATGCTGGGAATCCATCCTGGGCCAGCCACATGCTGGGCAAGCACCTTACCTAGGTACTATCTCTCCAGCCCTAGGCATATAATTTTCAACACCAATCCCAACACCAGTGCAACTTCCCTCCACCATTGATTGTTTTCATATTCCCACCCCAACCCTCACCCTAGTCCCACCTGTAAGCTTGGCAGACTTACAGCATTATTTTAAAAGAGGGGAATATTTACCTGTTTTCTTGATGAGAGTTTTTAACAGAAAGGAAGATGAACCCCAAAGTGGCTCAGTGGGGAAAGTGTATGAAAAGTGTGTGAATTACAATCAGGAGGCCCAGAGTTCAATCCTGGTGCCTCCAACATGAGACAATAGCCACCCATGAGGAGCTAGAGAGACAGTAGAGTGATTGTCTTTCTTGTGGCCAACTCAAGTTGAGCCTCAGCATCCCATATCGCCCCTGAGCCTTGCAATGAGTGATCTCTGAATATATCAGGGTGTGCCCCTATGCCCCTATGCCCTCCTCAAAAAAATAGTCCATGAGGCTTTGTTAGATGGAACAACCCTCAATGTCCCAATGAAGTTTGCGAGGGTCCAGGATGATAGTACAAGAGTAAGGCTTTCCCATGCCACAGCTAATGCAGATTCAATTCTTGGCACCCCATATGAACCCTGAGCCCTGACTTCTGAGTATAAAGCGAAGAGTATGCCCTGTGTATCACCTTGTTGTCTCCTCCCAAATAACAATATTAATAATGTGTGAGAAGAACAATGGAAATGTGTGATCCCGGGAGCACAACAAGCAAACTTGCTTGTGACCTGTGGCCTCAACATGACAATACATGGTAAATGGAGACAGAAAGGGGACTGGGAGGCAGCACAGGTAAACGGGAAGTTAAAGAAACACGGTTCTCAGGTTTCATAGAGTTTTTTCATTTCTCCCAAAGAGGGACATAGGCAATAATTTGTGAGAATCAGTAATAGAAGAGTCTGAAACTGGTTCTCGATCTTTCTCTCCTCAATGGTATCTTGAGGACCCTTTATCTCCACCTTCTCTCTTTCCCCTATTCTTCTGTCTTCTCTCCAAAGCCCTCAGTGCTTAGTCTATCTATGATGTCTTTGGTTCGCTGACTACTGTGACCTCCATGATCAATCCCCATCTTTCTCTCAGTCTTTCTGCTTATCTACCAGCTCCGACCTCTGCTTTCTCCTCCATTTTGTTTATCTACCAGCTGTTTATCTACCAGCTCCGACCCTGCCTCTCCTCCATTTTGTTGTCCCTGCCCTCTTCCATTCCTGATCTGGATTCCTGCACCTTAAAATAGATCATTGGCACCCAACTAGTGTCCACCTCATCCCTACCATCCTCCACCTCTCCTGACCTGGGCAGAGAAGGAGCTCATGAGGGTAAATGATTGGAAGAACAATTTCAGCAGGTGCAGGAACCAGGGATCTTGGTAGGAGAAACGTTCCCCAAAGACAATAGAGCAGATGATGTTGGCAGCAATGGCGTGGATGTATAAGGTGGGATCCAGGAGTGTTCCTGCGGAGAAAGGATGTAGTTTATTGGGCACTAACTCAAAGGCCCAGGGCCTGCCCATTGAACAATGGCAGAGCCCACATTGAATTTCCACTGTCCACTGAAGGGCCCAGAAAACAGAATTATGTGTGAGTGTGAGGGGGTTGATATATTGGTTATACACACACACACACACCAGGATAGATAGATATACAGACAGAGAGACAATAGACAGACAGACAGATCGATAGACAGACAGATATATAGACAGATAGACATACATACAGATAGATAAACAAATGGATAAATAGACAGATAGACAGGTAAACAGACAGATAAACAGATATGTAGACAGATAGACATACAGATAAGATAAACAGACATAAATAGACTGACAGGTAAATAGATAGACAGACAGATAAACAGATATATAGACAGACATACAGATGGATAAACAGATAGACAGATAAATAGACAGGTAAATAGACAGATGACGACAGACAGACAGCCAGACAGCAGACAGACAGACAGACAGACAGATGGACAGACAGACAGACAGATGGACAGGCGGACAGATGGACATACGGACAGGCAGGCAGGCAGGCAGGCAGATAGACAGACAGATGGACAGGCGGACAGATGGACATTCGAACAGGCAGGCAGACAGATTAGATAGATAGACAGACGGACGGATGGACAGACAGACAGATAGACAGAGAGAGATAGATTAGATGTAGACAGACAGACAGACAGACAGACAGACAGACAGACAGATAGATAGTCACATCATATGCAGTTAAAATAAAAATTTCCAGTTTCTCAAATGTCACATGCCCTCCCGCTCTCCAGCTCTGGACTCTTGATTCTTCAGGGAGCAGATTTGCTCTTTTTGGTTGATGTCAGCACACCTCAGGCTCAGCTGGCAGGACACGGGCTCTTTGGGCCCAGGAACCACACATGGACGCAGCCTGCCTCCTGGTTTCCCCTGTCCCTCCTCACTGTGTCCTGCACAGACCTCCTGCCCGGCCTGCCAGTGTCAGTTCTCTGCTATTGCTCTCTCTGCCTCTCCCAGTCCCTCCCCTCACTCGAGCTCACAGGTCTCCTGTCCTGGTCCTGCCTCTCAGTGTCTCTGTCCTTCTCCCCTCCCTCTGTCCCTGCTCCTCTGCTCCCTGCCTCCCTCCCCCCACACTGTGCTCTGATGCCCTCCAGTCTCTGAGACAGCCTGTCCCCTCTGTCTCCACAACAGCAGTTTAGGGGAAAGCAAAAGGCAACCAGAAGTGCGGCTTGAGTGAGCTCTGCCCATGCACTGTTGCTCACTGGTCTTGCCCCCTGGGGAGGAAAGCTCAAAGCACGTGTGTGAGATCTTCCCTTTCCTCTCCCTGCTTCCTTTCCTGGGAGTTCCATTTCTGCCTCCCATCAAAGGAATCAGTCATGAGCTGTTTTTCCCTGAGGAAAGTAGGGAGGGTGCTTACATTTAGGATTTTATCCCCTGAGCTCTTTCTAGTGACTTCACTATAGTATCAATGCACGCTGAATCAAGGCACGCTGTCTGTCCCCTCCCCCGACACTAGTGTTCTTTCATTCACTGTCTTTTTATTTTTTTAATTTTTTATTATACCACCTTGAGATATACAATAACAAAAGTGTTCATATTTGGGTTTCAGTCATACAGTGTTCCAGCACCCATCCTTCCACCAGTGCCCGTTTCCCAACACCAATGTCCCCTCATTCACTGTGTCTTATCTCTCTCTCTCTCTCTCTCTCTCTCTCTCTCTCTCTCTCTCTCCTCTCTCTCTCTCTCTCTCTGACTACCTGAATGTGAATCTTTTGTCCGTTTTGGAGCCACACTTGGCAGTGCTCAGGGGTTACAACTGGCTCTGCACTCAGGAATCACACTTGGTGCATTCGGGAACCGTATGGGATGCTGGGGCGGGGCGGGGAGCTAAGTTGGCTGCATGCAAGGCAAGCACCTTTGCTACTGTACTGTCACACTGGACAACACATCACTTCTCTCTGTCTCTTTTTTCTCTCTGTCTCTCTCTCTCTCTGTCTCTCTCTCTCCCTCCCTCCTTTGCCACCACCTGGTGCTCACCCTTGATGTTCCTCAGCTCCTCCACCAGACATTGAGCTTCCTCCTGGATTCGTTCCTCCACGCTCCTCTTCCCCATCCCAAGGTCTCTCATAGTGGTCAGAGAAAATCGCCGAAGCACCTTCCACCGTTCCCCATTGGAAAAGACCATACCTGGGGGGTGGCAGAGGATGTTGAAGGAACAACCTGGATCCTCCTGCACCTCAGCCTTCTGTGCTGGAGTCACACTCCCCAAGCATCACCCCTAATCCCATCCCTCATAATTCCTTGGAGGCTCTTACCATAATCCTGGAAGACTGATTCGATGACATGAATCTTCCCCCGGCCAGAGAAGGCATCAGCGTGGTCCACCAGAGCCTCTCGGATGGCCTCTGTCCCACAGAGCATGACCACTGGCCTTGGTCCCAGGTACAGAGTGAATACATCCCCGTACTGGTCTCGCATCTGTCAAGCATACCCACACTCACGTTTACTGTAAGTGGACACCTCTCTGCTCACCCCAGCTGTTAGACTGTTAAAATATTTGTAGAGGGATCCAAATAGGCCCTTCTGGAACGGGGAATTATGATTTCATACTAGAATTCACTATTCAATATGCATATAGAGACATCATAAACCATTAATATCTGATGGGAAAGCCAGAAAATGTAAGAGAAGAGAGAGAAATACAGGAACAGAGATGGTGAGATGAAAGAGAAAGAAAATGTGCCTGCAATAGGGGCAGGCTGGGGTTGGGTGGGGGAGTGTTTGTATGTGGGTGGTGGAAATGGGGCACTGGTGGTGGGATGGGTGCTGGAACATTGTGTGACAGAGATCCAATTATGAACATCCTTGTAATTGTATTTCTCATAATCACACTGTATCATCCCGTTCATCATCGATTTGCTCGAGCGGGCACCAGTAACATCTCCATATGACTTGTCTCATGCAAGTAGAGCCCAAGGGCACCTGCTTGCTCCAGGAACATAAAGAGCCTCAAACCATTCCATCAGGTTATGGGAATTAAGTCTATAATTGTTATTGGTATTTGGCATATCAAATACGACACGGGTAGCTTGCCAGGCTCTGCCGTGCGGGTAGCATATTCTTGTACTCATCTCTAAATCCAGCATTTATCCAGCGCGAGCCGGGCATGCGCTGGTATAAATGGCATAATAAAAATTATAATAAAGTGGTATAATAAAAATCACAGTGATATAATAAAAAATAAGGGAAAAACAAATAGACCCTTCCAAGGGACATAGTTTTCCTTGCCTGTGTGAATTTTGTTTGGACAAAATGGCTACTGGGACCAAACGGAGATTGGCTGATGAGACGGCAACATTCCCAGAATCAGATATCTCCTTGCCCCCAACACAGAAGGCAGGACTCATGGCCCACCTGGCTCCAGGCTGCATTCTATGTGTCCTCACATCAACTGCCCTCACCCCCTGTCCCCGCTCCACAGATAACAGGAGCCAGACAAGTGCACCAATTCCACTTGTTTTGGTTCTCTTACCCTACCAAAGACAGTTTAAGAATCCCACTCAGTCTCTCGGGGCCACGGCTCTACCCCAGCCTTACCAGAGGGCAGTGTGATCTACCCAGGAGTGCATCCCAATAAACTTCTCCTATTTCCTTCTCTTCTATTTGTCTCTTTCTGTTGCTGATGTCTGAGGTCAGTGATCTATCACCCTGGACCCAGTAACTAAAGGATATCCTATGACCCAACCCAAGTCCCAGACCAGGTGCCCTCAGCAGCACCGATAGTTAAATGAGTTTGTTGTTTGTTTTTCAGACATATTCAGCTATGCTCAGGGCTTACTCCTGGCCCTGTGCTCAGGGATCCATCCTAGTGGTTGTATGTGGTGTCGAGATCAATCCTGAGTTGGCCACATGTGAAGGAAGCCTTGACCACTATGCTGTCTCTTTGGTCTCAAGCTAAATGCTTTTACAATTATCCTGTCCTTACTCTTGTCTCTAGCTCATCTTTCTGACATCTCAGCTAAAGAATCAGTTTCCTGGACCTGAGAGATAGTAAGTTGGGGAAGACCCAGGATTCCCGGACAGACCCAGGTTGCTGGTTGTAGATTCAGGTTCAATTCATGGAACCCCATTAGATCCCCAGAGTCCACCAAGAGTGATTCCAGAGCATAAATCCAGGAGCACTGCCTGGTGTGTCCCCAAAGCAACCAAAATTAAATGAAAATAATTAGTCTCTTGATGTTTAAAAATAAAAGTGTTCATCATCACTTATTAGTAAGGAACTGCAAGTTAAATAAGAGACATCCGTTTTACACATGGTGCGAATGATACTTGTTTCACCTTCTGTGGAAGGCAGTATGGAGACTTGTAAAAAAAAAAAAAGATGGAACTTCCACATTACCCAACAATTCCACTTCTCGACAGCTATACTTAAAATACAAAAACATTAATTCAAAAAGCTACATGAGGGTCGGAGCAATAGTCCAGCCTTGCACGTGGCCAACCTGGGTTTGATCCCCGGCATCCCATATGGTTCCCCCGAGCACCGCCAGGCATAATTCCTGAGTGCAGAGCCAGGAGTAACCTCTGAGCATCACTGGGTGTGACCCAAAAAGCAAAAAAAAAAAAAAAAAAAAGCTACATGAATTCCTATGCACATTGCAGTACTTAGTACAAACAAAAGGATATGCAAATACCCAAAATATCCAATTAGATGTGAACAGATAAAGAAGGTGTGGTGTGTATGTAAAATGGAATACTACGCAGCAGTCAGCAATGAGAAAGTCAGGCAGTTTGTAGCAATGCAGCTATAACTGGAGGATACCAGGTTAAGGGAAATGAGTCAGAGGAAGAAGAACAAACACTTCTATATACTTGAAAGGGAGAAAACAAGAAAACAGACATGTTCAGAGATGCTAATCCTTGAACTTGGATTGTAAAACTCCTTAACACTATGACAGGTCACATTGCTCTCTTGTTAATGCTTATTTCTCAGTGATATTGTTGACATTGCAGATACTTATTTATCAGGGCCACCTCTTCCTTTTGCTCTCTTTCAGTGACAGGTGCTAACACAGAGGGTGCTATAGCTGCTAAACACATACCCAGTACAGAAGCACCACCCATCCTGCTAAGGATTAAGCACACACCCTGCCTTAATCCTTTGTTTTAATCCCTTCGTGATTGGCTGACAGAGTTCCCACCCTACTACCTGATTGGCTGATACAGAGTTCCCACCCTACTACCTGATTGGCTGATACAGAGTTCCCAACCTACTAGCTGATTGGCTGATGCAGAGTTCCCACCCTACTTTCCCCAACTTAAATATCTTTGTTCCACCTAATAAAGCAGATCTATTCCCCCAAAGTGGTTCGTGGAGACGTTTTTGTGGGTGCCTTACTCAACCTACTTTGTGGGTGCCTTAGTCAACCTACTTTCAGGTGTTCTACCTGCTCAAGTTCCAACCTTGCCAGCGACATCAACATCTCTCACCAGCCACATCAATAGATGGCAACACAGAGTGAAATTCCATACCCCTGGCTCTACTCCCAAACACCTCCTCTTGGCTTCCTACCTGCTCCAAGTTCAATGCCCCTGTATTTCAACAGAGCAGTGATACCTCAGGGTTCCTGCACTGACCACCCTACACCAGCTTCATCTCCATGGCCCATAACAAACAACCATTGCACACCCACCTTTGAGCCTGAAAGGAAATCTGAGTCCCTCTCGTGAATGACCCCCCAAGGACTGAGACAGGGAGCCGGCCCCAAGCTCCATTCTTCTTCTCACCTTCAGGAAGGATTTGAGCAGGCCATTTCTGTCCATCTGCAGGAGATTTCCCAAGAAGGGCAGGGACTGGGGACCAGGAGGGAGACGCCCATTAGCCTTTGGGTGGCCCCTGACCATGAGAAGCAAGAGTCCTACTAGGACAGCCAGGAGGAGGACACTGAGTTCCATGGTCCCAGCCACCTGCTCCTGTTCCACTGCTTCCTGGTGAAGGGCCTCTTATCCTGAGATGCCACGGTATTGATTATGTAACTTCACCTAATCCCCACCTTCCTTTCTTCATTAACCAGGAGATTAATCTTAGGAAAAACATTAAACTGAACCCGGAGTGATAGTACAGCAAATAGGGTGCTTGTTGTGCACACAGCCTGCAAGAATCTAATCCCCAGCATGTCACTGAGCCCCTAGGAGTAATTCCTGAACACAGTACCAGGAGTAAGTCCCAGGACAGCTGGGTGAAGCCCCCTGCAATTCCTCCATTAAAGAAATAAATTAGTATGATAACCTAACTTCGTCTCTGACAGACCTTTTGATGTAGGCAGATAGATAAGAGAGGGCCCATGGCAATGGATTTTCTGAGAAGTAGTAAATCCAATTGTCCTGATGCTGCAAGAATTAAGGCCTATGACTGATAAGATCTTCCTGGCACTACTACAAATGGATGGACATAAAGATGATCATGCTTAGTGAAATTAGTCAGAAGGAAAAGAACAGATATATAAAGATCGCATTCATTTGTGGATATAAATATATACCACTGTTCTAATTGTTGAAAATGGTAATGCCAGATTAGAACTGAGCACTGAATGTGCTGTGAATGAAAGGGATATACATGATAACCCTTAAATGTATATATGGCAAGCCACAATGTATAAGAGGAGAGAGAAGAAGGAGGAGGAGGAGGAGGAGGAGGAGGAGGAGGAAAAGGAAGAGGAAAAAGGAGGAGGAAGAAGAAAGAAAGAAGAAAGAGGAGGAAGAAGATGAAGAAGAAGAAGAAGAAGAGAAAGAAGAGGAGGAGGAGGATGAGATGAGGAGGGAGGAGAAGGAGGACAAGGACGAGGAGAAGGACGAGGACGAGGACGAGGAGGAGGACGAGGAGGAGGAGAGGAGGAGAATGAGGACGAGGAGGAGGAGGAGGAGGAGGAGGAGGAGGACGAGGGACGAGGAGAACAAGGACAAGGAGGAAGAGGAGGAGGAGGAGGAGGAGGAGGAGGATGAGGAGGAGATGAGGAGGAAGAGGAGGAGAAGGAGGACAAGGAGGAGGACGAGAAGGAGGATGAGGAGGATGAGGAGGAGGAAGAGGAGGAGGAGGAGGAGGAGGAGGACGAGGAAGAGGAAAGGAGGAGGAGGAGGAGGAGAGGAGGAAGAAAGAGGAGGAGGAAGGAGGAGGACGAGGACGAGGAGGACAAGGACGAGGAGGAGAAAGAGGAGGAGGAGGGGAGGAGGAGGAGGAGGAGGAGGAGGAGGAGGAGGAAGAAGAGGAGGGAGGGGGGAGGAAAAAGAAGAGAAGAAAGAGAAGAAGAAGAAGAAAGAAGAAGAAGAAGAAGAAGAAGAAGAAGAAGAAGAAGAAGAAGAAGAAGAAGAAGAAGAAGAAGAAGAAGAAGAAGAAGAAGAAGAAGAAGAAGAAGAAGAAGAAGAAGAAGAAGAAGGAGAAGGAGGAAAGAAGAAAAGAAAGAAAAAAAGAAAGAGGAGGAGGTTCTGCTATGGAGGGAATCTGGGGACATTGGTGGGAAATGTTCACTGGTGGAAGGATGGATGCTGGAACACTATGACTGAAAGCCAATCAGGAACATTGTTGTAATTGCATATCTTAGGGTGGTATAATAAAATTAAAGAAATGCAAAAAATAAATCTTCCTGGCACTAGTAACAGTCACTGAGTAGCCTGGACACCCCTCCAAGAGGAGTTCCATCAGGAACAAAGGACAGGAAAGGAATTTCAAAGACCATCCACCACATACAAAAATACCCCTTTGATAACCACCATAGCAAAGGACTTATCTAAATAGAAGCCCCACTTGGGGGCAGCTTGGGATAAACCCTATAAAATCCAACTTGGACAAAGGAAGGGCACAAATGGTGCCCAAGCCGTGTGCAGCTTATGCCTGTGAGGCCAAGCACAGGTGGTGCCCACATCTCCCCTCTTGAGATGTGAACTTTCATCTAATGTAGGGATGTGTGTGCGGGGGCTGCCCTCAGCCTTTGGAGGAACCCACATTCTCTTGTGACTGCTTTACTCTCTCTCTCTCTCTCTCTCTCTCTCTCTCTCTCTCTCTCTCTCTCTCTCTTCCTTCCACACCATCCCTTTCCTCAAAACTTCCAAATAAGATCCCGATACCTCACTGCTTATCTAGTCCTGAAATTCTTTTCTGTGAGGAAGACAAGAACCTGCAAGGCCTGTGTAAGGCCCTCAGCTCCCCAGCCAGTCCCAGGGCGGCAGAGGCAGGTCAGGAGAAAGTGACCGTCTCTCCTTCAAGACTCACATAAGCCGCCTGTGGTAGCCCACCAACATCACCATGACCTGCTCACTCTATTCTCTATCCCTGGGTGTTGGCAGATGCCAGTTTACAGGAATGTGTGTGTGATGCCGCCATGCCATGTGCATGTGGCTGTGTTTCCAGCCATGTCTGGGTGCTCAGACTTGCTGATCCATGTCTACACACCATGGACCTTGTATCTGTACTCGCTTCTGTTTTCCATCCCAAGGGGGAACTATGTCAGTGAGCTTCTGGGGAGAGGGCCTGTGTCTCAGTCTGCACGAGCTCATGTGTCTCTATGTGGGTGTGTGAAGAAGGCACATTTGTCTCTGGAGGTCTTCCCTTGTGGAAGGGGGTTTGCACAGGGCGTGTAGGGGTTGTATTCCTGACTGTGAGTCCATCTGTGTTGATGAGTCTGTACCACATTCAATCCTTGTCTTCTAAAACTACATTGACCCTTCCTTCACCTCCTTTCCCAAGAGGAGGTTTTGGGGAGACGGACCTGAACAGACTCAGAGCTGAGGGGCAGGTGCAGGGAGACCTGGAGGTTCAGGGAAGGGGTCCTCTGGCCCACCCCTGGCTCAGGCTCTGTCTTCACAGAGCTGGACCCTCTCGGGTTTGAATGTTTCTCCCTCTCTCCTGCCCTCTCTCCGCATTCTTTCCCCACTACTCCCTGAACACCAGAAGCACAGAGACAGGCCCATTGCACTGTTGATCCCTGGCACACTTCTCTCTCTCTTTGCTTTGCCTTATGTCTGTAGAGCAGATCTATTGGCCGGCTCAGCCCCGATCTGTAGAACGTGTGAATGAACGTAACCCCTTCCACCTCTTTTGGGTCAGGCCTGGCATCCCTGAAAATGGAGAGATCAGAAAGGGGGTGGGGGGAACAGTTCTCTTCTTAGAATCTTTATTCTATTTCTTAGAATGTTAGGCAGACCCCTTGAGTACTTACCCAGGATCCTCCCCAAAAGCTGTCACACTCCTGTAATGCAGGAGAAAGGGGACTTTGCTTCACACCTCTTCAAGGGATTTATGGGAGGGCAGGGGAAGCACTTTCCCTGACCTGGGACCAGTGCCACCTACAACTTACCTGAACTCATCCTGGATGCACCTCTGCTCTGTGAGCTGGCACTTTGCTTGGTGCCTCTCCAGCTCTGGAGCCCTGATGGGCAGTGAAGTCCTTCACACACAGAGATTCGTTCACTCCCAGCCTTTGATCAAGTATTAGGGGCCCCCCCACTCACAGATAGAAACTGCCTGTCACACAGGGGCTTATTACTGCTTTGTCCATTTGGGAACCCCTCACTACCTTGCTTATCAAGCAGTTGAAGAATACCTAGAATCTGCCTAGAATATTTAACAAGATGAAATCGCTCTCCTGAAACACATTTTGGGTTAATATTTATCACATGTCAATCTGAAATGTGTATTCGGCAAGTCTCCGTTCTTCGAAAGTCTATTTTCCCTTGAATATTTTTCTTTCTACTTTCTTCTCTCAAAAAACTTTTATGTAAGTTTTCATTGTATAACCAGTGCTCAGTTCAGTTATGAGATAGCTTCTAGATACTCATGAAACAGGTGGGTTGTGTTAATCTACTTTTTCAACAGTGAATGTTCTCATTGTTGTTTTGATTTGCATCTTATGAAGCCTAAACTATAGATCAAGAATTTCTGAGGAAAGTTAGAGCCCCTTGCTTATGCACAAAAATGCAAATGAGGTCTCAAGATTTGAAAGATTTATAATTAATAGATTTATAATCTTTTGGTTCAATCCCTATCCTCCTGTAAAATTCTTTTGAGACTAGGAATTCCCTAAACTGTTGTGTGAAACTCTGTATCATTCCTTCAAATGTGAATGATAATCTAGCTGGATTGAGTTTTCTCAGCGATGTTTTTATTTCATTGAGTGTTGTGCATATTCCTCCATTCTCGTCTGACTCAAAGAGTCTCATCTGATCCATCTGCTGTGAGTCTTAGGAGCTTTCTTTTGTATGTAAGCTCTTGTTTCATTCATTTTCAAAAACTTTTTACTATACCACCGTGAGATAGACAAAGATGTTCATGATTGGGTTTCTGTCATACAGTGTTTCAGCACCCATCCCTCCACCAGTGCCCTCTTCCCACCACCAATGTTCCCTGATTCTCTCCCCTCTCCCCTAGCCTGCCTCTATGGCAGGCACTTTGCCTCTCTCTTTCTCTCTCTCTCCTCTCTCTCTCTCCCTTCTCTTAACAATACATTTAGAGGTTTAGGGCTGGTATTATCATTTCCAACAATTTTTAGTACACTTTCCTTTCTCTGTCTTACCTAACCTCTGACTCCCACACAGTAGATCCACCCCGCCACCTTGATCTAGCAAAGCGGGATTCCACCCACTGACCAGACCACCTGATTCATGTTTTGCCTGGCCTAGGTTATTGGTATCAAACTATTTTTTATCTCCTGCAAATAAATGCAGTCATTCTATATCTGTCATTTTCTCTCTGGCTAATTTCACTCAGCATGATCCTCTCCAAGTCCATCCATTTCTAGGCAAGTTTCATAACTTCGTTTTCCTAACAGCTGCATAGTATTCCATTTAGTAGATGTACCACAGTTTCTTTACCCAGTCATCTGTTCTCAGGCACTCTGGTTGTTTCCAGATTCTGGCTATTGTGAATAGTGCTGCTATGAACATAGAAGTGTAGATAGTATTAATGCTGTGTGTTTTTGGCTTCCCAGGGTATATTCCCAGAAGTGGTATGGTTGGGTCAAATGGGGAGCTCAATTTTTAGTTTGTTGAGGAATGTCCATATTGTTTTCCAAAAAGGCTGTACCAGTCGAAATTCCCACCAACAGTGGATGAGATTCCCTTTCTCCCTGCATCCATGCCAGCACTTGTTGTTCTTGTTGTTCTTGCTCTTTCGGATATGTGCCAGTCTCTGTGGTGTGAGATGATATCTCATTGTTGTTTTGATTTGCATCTCCCTGATGATTAGTAACGATGAGCATTTTTTTTTCATTCTTGCTGCATTCTTTCATTCAGTTATTCTAAATACCACATGTAGGTGAGATCATCCTGTGTTTGTCTTTCTTCTTCTGGATTTCTTCTTTTAACATGGTATATTACAGTTCTTCCAGGTTGCAGCAAATCACATGATTTCATTATTGCTTTTAGCTGCCAGATACCTTTTTTTAAACATAGAAAAAAAAAGCCACTGTAAAGTTTGCTCAGGACCAAATGGAGGCCAGCTGATGAAATAGCGACATTCCCTGAATCAAATCACCCTGCCCCCTCTGTCAGAGAAGATAGGGCAAATGGCCCATCCCAAGCCTGGTAGCTTTTAGGTTATATCCCTGGAGTGTACCAAGTGTACCACCCATGCTGTTCTGTCAGGGCTGTCCGGATGCCAGGGCTGTCCAGATGCCAGGGCTGTCCAGGGTCCACAACAGCATTAGGGTCCTCTGGGTGTCCTGGACCGTGTTGGGAGGCAACAGCCATCCCTTCCAGCCGATGGACACAGAAGCACAATCATTAGTTATTAGAAAGGCTATGGGTTTTAGTTTTCCACACACCACCAAATCCAAATCTCTCCACATACCACCAACTCCCCAGCAACTAGAAGCAGCTGCAGCAGCAGCAGAGCTAAGCGACCAGAGAGAGCACACCAAAGAACTACCCAAGCTTATATAGTTTACAAAGGCTGGGGAAAAGGTTAAAGTCTCTTTTACCCTGAAAACAAAGGAAGTGAGAAAGGCTTCCTCTAACCAGGTGCAAAAAGTCATCAGGGGCTCTGCCCCTGGGGCTAGAGTGGAATCCCCAGGAAGCTGTTTTCTCTCATCTTGGGCTAATAAACTTATTTCAATGATATTTCTAGACTTTTTTTTGTATAGCCATAGTAAGAGGGACAGACGTTTATCTACACTCGGGATTAGGGTGACCTTTCCTGAGGAGATGGTAAAATATAGTCCATACTGCATTCCTCTCACCAGATTGATCATTCCAATCCCCTCAGGGTCCTATTGATTTCTTTGGTAAACACAGAGCTCATTCTATGACCTTGCTCTTTGACTTTTGTGCCAAGGTATCCCAAATGGAGAGTTTTCCAATTTTGCTGAGATTATGATAAAAACAAGCCAGGTGTTTTCAAGTCATCTGGCAAATTTAAAGTGAATATGGGGAGAAAACTATGTTTCTGTAGCTTTCAACTGTAGAAATCTGATCCTCTTTCTGCAGAGTAATTGGACAAATGCATTCTAATGGGTTTGATTAAAATAAGGTTCACAGAGTGCTCGAGAACTGATAACTAAATAAAGAAACTTTGGTACATCTACACAATGGAATACTATGCAGCTGTTAGGAAAAACGAAGTTATGAAATTTGCCTATAAATGGATGCACATGGAGAGGATCATGTTGAGTGAAATTAGCAGAAGGAAAAAAGACAGATATAGAAAGATTGCATTTATTTGCATGCTATAAATATATGTATATGTGTATATATATACATATATATATATATATATAGTATGAAACCAATATCCAAGGTCAGGTATAACATGGGTCAGGGGGTCTTGTCAAGGTGGAATAAACCACAAATGTGTGGAAGTCAAAGATAGGTAGGACAGAGAAAAGAACAATGTGCTAATAATTGTAGTAAGTGATAATATAGCCTAGATTTGAGCATTAAATACAGCAAAAAGATACACATGACCTCAATGTATATATTGCTATCCACAGTGTGTAATAGAAGGAAGAGAGAGACAGAGAGAGAGAGAAAGAGAGAGAGAGAGAAGAGATAAAGAACCTGCCATAGAGGCAGGCTAGGGGGAGGGAGAGGGAATTGGGGACATTGATGGTGGGAAATGGGCACTGGTGGAGAGATGGGTGCTGGAACACTGTAAGACCAAAACCCAAACATGAACGTCTTTGTAATTGTTTATCTCACAGTGGTATAATAAAATACAAATAAATAAATCACTTGATCACTTGAATCCCGTTATTCATTGATGCTTCTCGAGCGGGCACCAGTAACATTTCCATTGGACCCTATCACGTGCCAATGTAGCCCAATGGCATCTGGTTGATTCAGGAATATGAAGAGCCTCAAACCGTTCCTTCAGGGTCTTGACAATGAAGTCTGACCATCTTGTAGGTGGGCGGCCACGTGATCTTTGGACATCCCATGGGATCCAGTCGGTAATGTCTCCAAATCACATTACATGTCCAGCCCATCTGATTTTCGATGCCTTGGCAAACGAGACAGTGTCCCTGATTCTGGAATAGCGATGGAGGTCAGAACTCTGGATTCCTTCTCTCACTTGAGTGAGGCGTGATATTCCAAGCATAGCTCTTTCGATTCCTCTCTGGGAGACCCGAAATAGCATTCTCATCCTGCTTTTGTAGGGCCCAGGTCTCTGAGGCGTATGTTAATTCAGGGAGAATGGTGGAGTTAAAGAGATGTGCCCGGAGCCGGAGGTTCTTTGTCCTTTTAGCTATTTCTTCGATGCCTTTGAAGGCATTCCATGCCGCTCTCTTCCTCCTGCGCAGCTCAGGTTTTAGGTCGTTCATCATGTTGATTTCTCAACCTAGGTACACATAACTGCTGCATTCAGAGTTGTTTGTTCCATTGAGAGTGAATGGGGCCTCTGGAACTAGTTCATTCTTCATGAACATTGTTTTCTTTAGATTCAGCTGTAGACCTATCTTTCCACATTCTCGGTCAAAGTCAGCCAGCATTTGTGCCGCTTGGCTAATGTTTGGTGTTATTAGAATGATGTCATCAGCGAAGCGGAGGTGGTGTAGTTGCCAACCATCTATCTTCACTCCCATTCCTTCCCATTCTAATTGTTGCATGATGTTCTCAAGGGTGGCGCTGAAGAGTTTTGGTGAAATGGTATCACCCTGTCGAATTCCCTCTTTTCACATTAATGATCACTTCTTTGTAGAATGGTGAGATCCTGGTGGTGAATCCGTAATACAGCTCACGAAGGATCTTGATGTATTGGGTTTGAACACCCTGTTTGGCTAGGGCTTCGATGACTGCTTCAGTCTCCAAGGGAAAATAAAATTTTAAATATTATAGAGGGCTTGAGAGATAGTACAGCCTCACAAATTTGGTAGGGAATTTGCCTTGCAAGCGGCTGACCCAGGTTCAATTCCCAGCATCCTATATGTTCCCCCAAAGCCCCACCAGGAGTAATTTTTGCATGCAGAGCCAGGAGTAATACCTGAGGATCGTCTAGAATGACCCCATAAAGCCAAAAAAGAAAAGAAAAGTCCCTGGCCCTGTTAGAATCCAAAATTGACTACCCCTTCCGAAGAACAGAGTCTACGCATTATAATGCAAGTCACACAATGAGGTTTAATTTAACTAGCTGGGGTCCAAGAATCCGCCCAACACAGTGGGTTTTAGTCAAAGGACTCTGAGCATACTAAGGCAGAGCGTTTGTATAGCATGCTTAAAGCAGCTTGTTTTCCTTAGCTCAAGGGTCATACATGGTTTTGTTTTGTAAGACGTCCTGGTGGTTTTGACAAAATAAGCTTCATCAATCAGCAGAAAGCAATATCTGGTTCCCCTGACTTTCCCCCACCCACATTTGATGTTTATTGCTGATTAGGTAGATTGAGTTTTGTAGTTCCTAGTTCCCCCTCCTCTGGGTCACGGCCTCAGGGTCACAGTGGAGGTCTAAGATTGCTCTTGGTCTGAGATGGAGTCCCCTTATGTCCGGTGACCCATTTTACTTACCTGAGCCTCTAACAGCCCAACAATGATGAGTTTGTTTAGAGATGTTTTAAAAAATCTTAGCACAAGAGGTCAGAGACTTACAGTGGGTAGGGGTATCTGCCTTGCACATAGCCATCCTGATTCAACTGCCAGCACAGAGCAAGGAGTAAAAGCTTGAACACGGCATGGTGTAGCCCCCAAACAAATGGTAATAATAAAAACAAAAATGCAAAAAGAAAATTAACACAAGACAGTCAATTGCTCCTCACCAGTACTCCTAGTCACCAACTGACTTCCCACCCAACCATTCCCTTAAAAATGACACCTCTCTTCCCACTGGAAGTAGCTAAGAGATTTCTCTGCTCCCCTTTTTGTAATCCAAAAGCCACTGGTATGTAAGGTTTGCTCAGGACCAAATGTCAGCAGGCTGATGAAATAATGACATCCCATAATCAAAGATCACCCTCCCCCGTGGCACCAAAGACAGGGCATAAAGCCCATCCCAGGCCTGGAAGTCTCCAGGTTATATCCCTGTGCACTCCCACTGGTCTTTGTTTCTCTGTCAAAGAAATTAAAATCCCTTTAGTCTCTCCCATGACTTTGCTCTACTTCAGCCTCACAAAGAGGGTATAGGGGCCCACCTGGGTGCACACACAAAAAGAACTTTTTACAAGTGTTATTTCCTAACTTCACTTGTCGCTGTCCCTCTGTCTGTGCTGATTGAGGTCTCAGACCTTTCAGCCACAACTGTTGATAAGATTCTAGAATTCAAATTGATTATATAGAAAATTGGTTAGATTAGATTGACTTCTTAGATAAGAAATTAGTCAATGGGGCCAGAGTGATAGCCCAGCGGGTAGGGCGTTTGCCTTGCATCGCGGCGGCCCATGCCGGCCCAGGTTTGATCCCCGGCATCCCATATGGTCCCCGAGCACTGCCAGGAGTGATTCCTGAGTGCAGAGCCAGGAGAAACCCCTGAGCATTGCTGGGTGTGACCCAAAAAGAAAAAAAAATAGTCAAGAGGCTCTTACTTGTATCTGGCAGGTATGGTATTTTAAGGTCCCTCTAACTGCAACTATATTTGACCATCAGCAAGTGTCTATCCAGTGACAAAAGCACCTTAGTATCATTGTGAAAAAGAGTTTGACTTCCCAGACTGAAAGTTTCTCAAGGACTCTTTGTGGTCAGGAGACCGCATTCTGAGAACCATTGTACAACAAGATGGACAGTTTAAAGCTAATTCGGTAGGTAAGCTTGTCATTGGCTGAGAAAGGTCTGTGTGATAGACCAAGATAAGAAGATAAAAAATGATACTGCAATATTAAAATCAATAGATCTAGAAAAGAAATTTATGTGAATATTGTCATGTCTGATCAAGGGTTGTTAAGTCCTTGCCTAAGAATTTATTAAGCTGTGTGTGACTTTAGGAGGTTTCACATGATTGTATATGTAGCAACCACTATGGCCCCTCACACTGCCAAGATGTGCAAACATGTGGGAGAGATCCTGCCAAATTTCTGTTTGTGTATGTAGGTAAGCATTTTTCCTGGTTCAAATCAGACATGTGTACTCACAATTACAAGTGTTGATCTGTGCACCCCAACACCTGTGTCCGTATTTACATGATAGGAGTATATGAAGGGGTGTTGCCACATACTTGAACTTCCTGGAGTGATATTGTGTCTGTTTGTGCATGGGTGCAGTCTTCCATGACTCTGTATTGTTTCACCTATGGAGGGTTGGCATTTGTGATGTGGTTGTATACCTGTGCCTGAGTCTGTATGTGCAGGTGAGTGTGCTCCTTGGGGCATAAGATTAACTAATTTGAGTCGGCACTATTGGCTAAAAATACCTTTTCCCCCACTGAAGTGACTTAACACCTACATCAAAACTCAGATACCTGTGGGGCCGGAATGATAGTCCAGCTGGTAAGGTGTTTGCCTTGCACGTGGCCAACCCGGGTCCAACCCGGCATCCCATATGGTCCCCTAGGCACCTCCAGGAGTAATTCCTGAGCCAAGAGCCAGGGAATAACCCCTGAGCATCACTGGGTATGACCCAAAAAAGAAAAAAAAAGAACTCAGATACCTGTATTGACAACCCAACCTTGGATTTTTTTCCCTCTTTTTTTTTATTTGGTGTCTATCACCCCAATGCCAAACTTCTTCATTAATAAAGGTTCATAGTCCCTTGTGTATTTTAGTTTTTGTCCTCCAAAATTGACCTTTTATTTCAAGCTTGAGCATTTGAAGTGCTACTGCATGTTTATTTGAATATTAAAATATATTACTCTATTTTCAGTTATATCATTATATCCCCACAGAATTAAAGGGATTGCACTAAATTGATATGGAATTGACAGCTTGGCCATAGGTATCTTCTACCCAACTGGGGACAGAAAAGCTCTTCATTGATGTGGACAAATGATATGGTGGGAAAAACAATGTCCCTCATCAAAAGGGTGTGCCCATTTTTAATTTTGTCTTTTTTTGAGCTACACCTGGTAATGCTCAGGGGTAATTCCCAGATGTGCACTCAGGAATAAATCCTGCTGGTTCTCAGGGGGACATGTGAGATTCCAGGAAGCAAACACAGGCAGACAGCATCCAAAGCAAAGCCCCCTACCTGCTGTTCTAGCTCTCTGGACCAAATGTGGGCACATTATTGTGCCCCAAAGCTCACCATTTTGGGACACATGGCAAAGAAGAAGCTGCTTGTGTCGTATTTGAATATGCCAAATACCAGTAACATTTATATTAGGTCATTCCGTGACCTAATATAATGTTTTGAGGCTCTTTATGTTCCTGGAGCAAGCGGATGCCTTTGGGTTCTACTAGCATAAGACAGGAGATATGGAAATATTACTGGTGCCCGCTCTAGCAAATAGATGATTAACAGGAATATAGTGAAGATAGTGATAGATAGTGGCAAAGAGGAAATTTGTTTTAGATAGAATCTTGGTCACTAAATGCTTGAATGTAAGAGAGGGCTAGTGCTTTGGCTCATCCAGGTGGATGCACTGTGTTTGACAATGTCCTTCAACATTAGTGGGGCAAGGAGGCAAAAGTAATGGAACGCAGGGAAGGTGGTGATGTGAAGGAACAGGCAGAGATTCACTGCCTTGGCTTGAAAGCAGAGAGGGTTAACAGGTGAAGAAATGTCAGGGTATCTAGAAGCTGAAAAGGCAAGGAAATAGATTCTCCCTCAGATCCTCTAAAAAGACCTAAGTCCAGTTGTTTTTCTTCATTTTAATTCAGTGAGCTACATGTTGAAATTCTGACATGGAACAAATCAGATGCCTAAAGATACACCTAAGGTACAGTAACGTGAGGTCAGTGCTTACATTGGCCACTCACTGGAGACTTGGATCCCTGGAGACACAGCGACCTCCAACTAAATGTGTGACCCAGGTGAGGCCCACAAGGGCTGCTGCGTTGCGACAGAGGTGAAGCTGCAGGGAAGGATTTCCCCTCTAGAGGTGGCCACAAAGGGGAAAAGTACAGGTGTGCAGTGAGTCTCTCTGAGGAAGGACGACATGGGGAGAGGCAGGGACCACTCCCTACAGAAACAGCAATTCTGTGTGACACCAATGGGCTTTGAGGCCCTTTCTTAGTCTCCATGGTGGGGCAGGAAGCGAATCGTGTATGGTGGGGGGCACTTTGCCCATACCACACTTCACGGGGGTGAGGTTGATGTCCTCAGGGGCCATGTCGGTAGCCAAGGTGAAGTTCTGCAGGATGGTAGTGAAGAGGAGGAATAATTCCATGCGGGCGATGCCTTCCCAAAGACAGTTGCGCCTCCCTGTGGACACAGGTAAATATAGGTGACTAGGACAGAGGCATGTACACGCAACGCCCTGTCTTATCTGAAAGCACAGACACCTATGTTCATTGTAACATAGGTGTTACACCTGGCTTGACTGTTGAATACATTATTTTTAGCCTCCAGGAGAGTACTGGATTCAGAGAAATGTTCAACATATTTTTTTCTGAGGTGTTAACAAGATAAAATATATCCCATTGTCTATAAACCCTCTGAGATTGAAGCCAAGATGGACGGTCAGGACAGTGATAACAGTAAAAGACTCTGATATCTCCATAAACAATGATGTCTATTTCTTTGTCCCTGGTCTCTGGAATCCAGAGAACATTCCATCTCACCTATAGAAAAGGGCATAAAAGCATCGTTCTTCTTTAACGCTCCATTGGCGTCCAGAAAATGGCCAGGGTTGAAGGTTTCTGGTGTCTCAAAGTAATGTGGATCATAGAGAGCAGAGTTCAGGACAGGAAATACTTCAGTGCCCTGAGGGAAGGTCACAATAACAAGAGAGAATGATTTCTTCCTCACACATGAGCCTGAAACACAGGACAAGAGCACCCTAGTGATAAAACCCACAAGGGGTTCCACGGGGAGACTAAGAGAGCCCAGGAGTCCACACAGGACATTTAGAACACAGGCTGGCCTCTGTTGGGTGACGCCCTATTTAGCTTCCAGCTACATTTAGCTTGCAGCTCCTCCCAGCTCTGATAGGGAGGCTTTGAATCAGCTCTGGATTCTTGTAAACAGCCAGAAGGCCACCTGAAGTGCTGCATTTCTATAGAGCTATTTACCTGTTTTCATCTCTAGATAGCCCAGCCCACTTTTGCTGGGCTGCAAAGTTTAGGCGTATTTCTATCTATAAAATAAGATTTATAGATCTTTTGCCATTTCGGCTTCCCTTGGCGTTTTGCTTCTCCATCCTCTCCATTCTCTGTTGGGCTTCAACACCTGGTGGGGAGCCATCTTGGCCTACACTTGGCTGGGGCCTAGCTGGGAACCCAGAGTCCGGATTTTTTCCTGTTCTTGGATTGTATATCGGAACCTGTGATATTAAAGCCCTTTTTAAAACTGGGCGCTGGAGTCCTGAATTTTCATCCATTCCCCCACGGGTTTCGGAGGTAGAAGGGAACTCCGCTTCCCGGTATTGTTGGGAACCCCAGCGGCTCCCCGACAGGCCTCACCTTTGGGAAGATGTACCCTCGGAAGTGTGTGTCCTTGGTGACAATGTGAGGCACCCCAAGAGGGAACAGGTCTGAAAATCTCTGAATCTCGTGGATGACGGCATCAGTGTATGGCATGTTGACTCGGTCACTAAGGGCTGGAGCACGGTGTGAGCCAACCACCTGGTTGATCTCCTTCTGGACTCTCTCTGCAGACAAGAGGGGGACTGTGAGCCAAGTTCAAAGAAGCATTTGCCAAGAAAACTATTCAGCCTTTTTTTTCCCAGCTTGTGTGAAAATGAACCAGAAAAATCCTATAGCAAAGAATATGTCTTAAACCTGGAACTATTCCTGGAAACCAGCTGTGCTAGGCACAGAAGGGTAAGAAGAAGCAAACAGAATTCTCACTCTTTAAAGCCTAATTCTTTAAAACTTAGTGTTCCCTCCAAAAGCTCCTAGAAACAAGTTTCCTATAGTAGAGTAGGAGGGTATAAAATCAATACCCAAAAGTCAATGGCTTTCCTATATGCAAATAACAAAAGAGAAGAAAGGGATATTGAAGAAACAATAGAATTTACAATTGTGCGACAGAAAATCAAATATTAGGAATCAGTTTGACTAAGTATGTAAAGGATCTCTACAAAGAAAACTACAAAACGTTGTTTCAAGAACTAAAAGAGGACATGAGGAAAGGAGATGTCTTCCCTGCTCATGGATTGGGAAAATTAACATTGTCAAAATGGTAATGCTTCATAGAGCTTTATACAGAGTCAATGCGGTCCCTATAAGGATACCCATTACATTCTTCAAAGAAATCGACTAAACACTCCTGAAATTTTTTTTAATTTTTTATTTTTACAATTACAAAGATATACCATTAAAAAGTTCATATTTGGGTTTTGGTCATACAGTGTTCCAGCACCCATCCCGCCACCAGTGCCCATCTCCCACCACCAATGTCCCTGGTTCCCTCCCTCCTCCCCAGCCCTCCTCCATGGCAGGTTCTTTATTTCTTTCCCTTTCTCTCTCTTTCTCTTTTCCTTCCCCTCCAGACTATGGATTACAGAACATACATTAAAGGGTTGTCATGTGTATCTTTTTGCCTCTATTTAATGCTCAGTTCTAGGTTGGCATTAGTACCCTCGACAATTGTTAGCACACTGTTCCATTTTCTGTCTTACCTAGCCTCTGACTCCCACACGTTTGTGATAATTTCCACCTTTGACAAGACCTCCTAATATATATTTCACTTGACCTTGGATATTGGTATCATAATATGTACATATATATTTATGTTATGCAAATAAATGCAGTCATTCTGTATCTGTCTCTCTCCTTTTGACTAATTTTGCTCAACATAATCTTCTCCATGTCCATCCATTTATAAACACTCCTGAAATTTGTATGGAATAATAAACCCCCTGAAATGTGTATGGAACAATAAACCCCCATTGCTAAAGCAATCCTTGGGAAAAAGAAGATGGGAGGTATCATGTTCCCCAATGTCAAACTGTAATACAAGTAGTCGTAATTAAAAGGGCATGGTATTGGAATAGAGACGGACCTGTAGATCTACGGAATAGAACTGAATATCTTGACACACACTCTCAAATATATGATCACTTAATCTTCGATAAAGGAGCAAAAATGTTAAGTGGAGCAAAGAAAGCCTTTTCAACAAGTGGTGCTGGGAAAACTGGACAGCTACATGTAAAAAAAATGAACTTAGCCCTCTTTCTAATGCCTTGCACAAAAGTCAGATCAAAATGGATTAAAGATCTCAACATCATACATGAATCTATAAGGTATATTGAGGAAAACACAGACAAAACCCTCTACACTATGGAAGGTAAAGGCATCTTCAAAGATGAAACACCACTGACAAAGGAAATGGAAGCAAAGATAAACAAATGGGATTATATGAAACCGAAAAACTTCTGCACTTCAAAACAAATGATGACCAAGAAACAAAGACAGCCCACAGAATGGGAAAAATTATTTACCTAAAACCCATCTATAAGGGCTTAATATCAAAGATAAACAAGAC
>JAJIBD010027677.1:0-12500 GCA_021461705.1 Cryptotis parvus | reverse complement strand
ATAGGAAAGATGCGTCCTTAGAAACTGCCCCTGGGGGCCGGAGCAATAGTCCAGCGGGTGGGGCATTTGCCTTGAGCTCAGCCAACCCGGGTTCGATCCCCGGCATCCCATATGGTTCCCTGAGCACTGCCAGGAGTAATTCCTGAGTGTGCAAGCCAGGAGTAACCCCTGAGCATCGCAGGGTGTGACCCAAAAAAAAAAAAAAAAAAAAAAAACAGGGGCAGTTGTTTACCATGGGAACTTTAAGTTCTTGTCTGAGGAAATACTAAAATGCTACAAGTTAAGCTTCTATATTAATGTTTTAGTTAGTAGAAATTAGTTGGCTTCTACATTACATCCCATCCAATCTAGTGTGCTACAATTGAATTGTCAGTGTTGTAGAGTTTAGGGAAAATCCAGAATTTCTAATTGGCCAGGCCAGCTGGAGCTATATTTTTTAATTAGCTGTAGCTTTGTGGTGTAGGAGCAACTACCAGGTCTTCCAGAAATACGGGGGAGGGTGGGGTAGCCCATCCAAAAATATGAGAGAACCTGTAGTTTTCAGTCATGGAGGTTTTTTGCTAAGTTAAGTTTTCAGTGAGCCTCAGTCCTAAGGCGGTGGAGTCGGACCAAGGCCTCGGGGTGTGGAATCTAACTGCTGCAGGGCTTTGGGGGCAGGGGCTGGCCAACCCCTCCAAGAGTATCTAAGTGGCTCAGCCTGGAATGAATGTCCAAGAAAGTTTTGTGGCTCTGTCTCTATAATCTTGAAGATATAATCAGAAGAAGGAAGATGTGCCCAGAAGTGGGTCAGTGGTAAAAGTGCATAAATGGTCCAGAGTTCACCCCTGGTGCTTCCAAGATGAGAAATAACAGACTTTCTCAGGAGGGGCTGAAGAGGTAGTACAGCATGTCTTACGTGTGGTCAACCCAACTTGATCCCAGTATTGCAATATGGTTCCTGAGCCTTTTTAGTAGGTGATGCCTGAGCATAATAGGGTGTGGCAAAAAATTATAAAACCATTATAAAAATTTCCTTCACTGAGGATCTGTTAGATTGGACCCTCAAAGCCCCAACAAAGGCTTTTGGACCAGAGTGATAGTACAGTGAGTAGAGCCCTTGCCTTGCATGCAGAATAGGGACATTCGATTCTAAGCACCCCATATGATACCCTGAGCCCTGCCAGGAGTCATCCCTGAGCACAGAGCCAAGAGTAAGTCCTGAGCATCCCCAGGCACAGCCCAAAAGCAAACAAACAAAAAACATGTTCGGTCCAAGTGAACACAGTGAACACAAGAAGCTCTGTGAAACCTGTGGTCTCCACATGATAAAAGAGGGTAACAAAAAAGAGAACTGACGGGGGCAGCACAGACAAAGGGCAAACTGTGAATACATTTCTCAGGTCTCACAGAGATTTTCTTTCCTCCCAAAGAGGAGCACAAGCAATAATATGTGAGAATCAGGAATTGATCTGAAATTGTGGTTTTCAATCCTCCTTTCCTCAGTGGTCATTCATGGACCCTTTATCTTTGCCTTCTTCTTCCCTTGTCCTCCGTCCTCTCCAAAGCCCCACTGCTTATTCCATCTATGAATGTCTTCAGTTCCCTGAATATTTGACTCTCCTGTCACTCCCCTTTCTTGCTCTCGTTCTTTCCATCTACCCACCATTTCCGGCCTCTGCTTTCTGCCTCCCTGCCTCTCCTCCATACTATTGTCCCTGTCCTCTTCCTTCACTGATCTGGATTCCTGCAGCTAAAAATAGGCCATTGGCATCCCACCTGGTGTCCACCTCATCCCCACCGTCCTCCACCTCTCCTGACCTGGGCAGAGAAGGAGCTCATGAGGGCAAATGATTGGAAGAACAAGTCCAGCAGGTGCAGGAACCAGGGGTCCTGGTAGGAGAAACGTTCCCCAAAGACAATGGAGCAGATGATGTTGGCGGTGATGGCGTGGAAATATAAGGTGGGATCCTGGAGCATTCCTGCGGGAGCGGATGTAGTTTATTGGGCACTAACTCAAAGGCCAGTGTCTGCTCATTGAACAGTGGTAGAGCCCTCACTGGTTTTCCACTGTTCACTGAAGGGTCCAGAAAGCAGAATTATGTGTGAGTGTGAGGAGGGTTGATATATTGGTTATACACAAACACAAACACACAAATGCACACATCAGATAGTCAAATAGACAAACATATGATAGACAGACAGAGAGACAGACAGATAGGCAGGTAGGCAGGCAGGCAGACAGAAAGATAGATAGAGAGATAGAGAGAGATAGAGATAGAGAGATAGAGAGGATAGAGAGAGATAGAGAGAGATACAGATAGAGAGATACAGATAGAGAGAGATAAAGTAGAGAGAGATAGAAAGATAGAGAGAGGGGCCAGAGCTATAACCCAGCAGGTAGGGCGTTTGCCTTGCACACGGCCGGCCCATGCCGGCCCAGGTTCGATCCCGGCATCCCATATGGTCCCCCGAGCACCGCCAGGAGTAGTTCCTGAGTGCAGAGCCAGGAGTAACCCCTGAGCATTGCCGGGTGTGACCCAAAAAAGCAAAAATAATAATAATAATAAAATAAAAGCCTTTAATAAAAAAAAGCCAATAAAAAGAGAGAGTAGAGAGTAGAGAGTTAGAGAGAAATAGAGAAATAGAAAGAGAGAGATAGAGAGTAGAGAGGAGTTAGAGAGAGACAGAGAAATAGAGAGAGATAGAGAGAGATAGAGATAGAGAGATATAAAGAGATAGAGAGAGAGATAGAGAGATAGGTCACATCATATACAGTTAAAATTAAAATTTCCCATTTCTTTTTTTTTTTTTTTTGCTTTTTGGGTCACACCTGGCAATGCTCAGGGGTTTCTCCTGGCTCTGCACCCAGGAATTACTCCTGGCGGTGATCGGGGACCATATGGGATGCCGGGATCGAACCTGGGCCAGCATGGGCCGGGCCCCATGCAAGGCATCGCTCCGGCCCCCAGAAATTTCCCATTTCTCAAATGTCACATGCCCTCCCGCTGTCTAATGTCAGCACACCTCAGGCTCAACTGGCAGGACATGGGCTCTTTGGGCCCAGGAACCACACATGGACGCAGCCTGCCTCCTGGTTTCCCCTGTCCCTCCTCACTGTCCCCTGCACAGACCTCCTGCCCGGCCTGCCAGTGTCAGTTCTCTGCTATTGCTCTCTCTGCCTCTCCCAGTCCCTCCCCTCACTCGAGCTCACAGGTCTCCTGTCCTGGTCCTGCCTCTCAGTCTTTCTGTCCTCCCTCCCTCTGTCCCTGCTCCTCTGCTCCCTGCCTCTCCCTCCCACACTGTGCTCTGATGCCCTCCAGTCTCTGAGACAGCCTGTCCCCTCTGTCTCCACAACAGCAGTTTAGGGGAAAGCAAAGGCAACTATAAGTGCGGCTTGAGTGAGCTCTGCCCAGGCACTGTTGCTCACTGGTCTTCCCCTGGGGAGGAAAACTCAAAGCACGCGTGTGAGATCTTCCCTTTCCTCTCCCTGCTTCCTTTCCTGGGAGTTCCATTTCTGCCTCCCATCAAAGGAATCAGTCATGAGTTGTTTTTTCTGCCGAAAGTAGGGAGGGTGCTAGAGTAAATAATACATTGAGGATCATTTACCCTTTATCTCTTTCTAACCACATCACTACAATATCCACTTTGGGACCCTGTCTGACCTTCTCTCCCTCGCCAGACTCTGGTGGTCTTTTATTCACTGTGTATCTCTTTTTACCCCCTCTCTCTGACTACCTGAATTTCCACTTTTAGGGGATAGGAGAGTTGGTTTGGAGGCCACAGCCAGTGATGCTCAAGGATTACTCCTGACTCTCACTCAGGAATCACACTGCTGGCTGAGGGAACCACCGAATTCTGAGGGTCTAACCAAGGTTGGCTGCACGCAAGGTAAGCGCCCTACCTACTGCACTACTGCTTGGCCCCTAAATCTCTATTTTCATCGCCATATGCTCCACCTCCCTCTATCACTCCCTTCCCACACACAGACCCTCCTCCCTCCCAAGGCTCACCCTTGGTGTTCCGCAGCACCTCCATCAGACACTGAGCCTCCTCCTGGATTAGTTCCTCCACGCTCTGCTTCCCCATGCCAAATTCCCTCATGGTGGATATAGAAAATCGTCAAGCACCTTCCAGCGTTCCCCCATTAGAAAAGAATAAACCTGGGGGTGGCAGAGGATGTTGAAGGAACAGTATGGATCCTCCTGCACCTCAGCCTTCTGTGCTGGAGTCACACTCCCCCAAGCATCACCCCTAATCCCATCCCTCATAATTCCTTGGAGGCTCTTACCATAATCCTGGAAGACTGGCTCAATGACATGAATCTTCCCCCGGCCAGAGAAGGCATCAGCGTGGTCCACCAGAGCCTCTCGGATGGCCTCTGTCCCACAGAGCATGACCACTGGCCTTGGTCCCAGGTACAGAGTGAACACATCCCCGTACTGGTCTCGCATCTGTCAAGCATACCCACACTCACGCTTACTGTAAGTGGGCACCTCTCTGCTCACCCCAGCTGTTAGACTGTTAACAAGTTGACAGAAAGATCCAGATAGGCCCCTCCAAAGGCTGTGTTTTTCCTTCTCAGACCCAGCAACTGGGGCTGGAGCTATAGCACAGCTGGTAGGTCATTTGCCTTCTCACGCGGCCTACCTGAGTTTGATCCCTGGCATCCCATATGGTCCCCAGAGCAACACCAGGAGTAATTCCTGAGTGCAGAGCCAGGATATTACCCAAAAATTAAAAAAATTTAAAAAAGAACCCTGCAACTAAAGAATTATCCTATGACCCAACCTGAGCCCCAGATCAGGTGCCTTCAGCAGCCCAGAGAGTTAAATGAGTTTGTTACATTGTTGTTCTTTGATTTGGGGGATGGGGGGGTCCTGCTTTGTTGTTGTTGTTTTGATTGATATTTTGGTCATTCTCAGCTATGCTCAGGGCTTACTCCTGGCTCTATCTTGCTGGTACTCAGGGGCTCTATGTGGTGCCAGGGATCAATCCTAAATTGGCTGCACACAAAGGAAGTCCTTATCACTCTGCTATCTCTTTGGTCCCAAGCTAAATGCTTTTACAAACTGTCCTTACTCTTGGGTCGAATCTCATCTTTCTGGCATCTCAGCTAAAGAATCAGTCCCCTTAGAGCCCAAGATATAGTAGAGTGGGGAAGGCCCAGCTTGCCCGCGACAGACCCAAGTTTAATTCATGGCACCCATAAGATCCCCAGAGTACATTAAGAGTGATCCCTGAGCATAGAGTCAGGAAGAAGTTCTTAGTTCTGCCCAGTGTACCCCAAGAACAACCAAAATAAACCAAAAATAATTAGTCTTCTGATGTAAAAAAATTTCCTCATCACGTGTTATTAACAATAACACGTGTTAATAACAGCTGCGCCCGCTCGGCTCCGCCCGGTCCCATGTGGAAGCAACCCATGGAGCTGACCTCCCGGTAAAGGGCTCAGCCATCCCTGGCCGAGTCCAACATTGCTCCAAGGGTTTGCTCTCATGAGCGGGGAGAGACCATGCTTGCCGAACTCGGAGTGGAGTTTTGAGCCCTGCCCTTTCCTCCGCCTCCATGCCAGTTGCCCCGGAAGAGAGAGACCCCCCCACGCCAGACCCACGCCAGACCCACATGTCCTTCCACGCATTATTTTTATAGGATACTGAATTTTGCATAAGGTTCTTCCCAATTTCTTTCATATTTATACAGAGTAAACAGTTATAGACATGTTTTAACTGATACCAGTAAGCCTGGCAAGAAGCCAGAACAAACCACACATCATGCAGTTAGTCATTCTCAACATCCAGATTCCATAGTTCCTCAGAGCTCCATCCAAGAGAAAACCTGATCTTCCCCCTTTAAGTTTCATCAGTAAATGCTCGGGTTGAGAGCCTTCTACTGAGACTATACCACCCACACGGTAAAGCCTGGCAAGCTACCATGTTTTATTTACTTTTTATGCCGAAGACTAGTAACTGTTATGGACCTCAGTTCCATAACCTGAAGAATGGTTTCGGACTCCTCCTGTCCCTGTAGCAAGTAGATGCCCTTGGGTTGCACTTGCTTGTGACAGGACTAATGGAGATGTTACTAGTGCTCACTCGAGCAAATCGATGAACAATGGGAAGACAGTGATACAGTGATACAAGTGTTATTAAGAAACTGCAAATCAAAACAGCAATGAGATGTCATATATGAGAGAATGGCTTCTTCAGCCATTGTGGAACTCAGTTTGGAGATGCATCAAAAAAGTCCCATATGACCCAACAATTTCACTTCTTAAACATATATATATATATATACTCAAAACACAAAGACATTAATTCAAAAAGACACATAAATTCTTTTATTTTTTTAAATTTTATTGAGGCACTGTGCTATACAGTTACAAGGTTGTTCATGATCGGGTTTCAGTCACACAATTTTCCAACACCCATCTCTGCACCAGCACACACTTCCCACCACCAATGTGCCCCTTTACCCTCCTGCCACAATCCCAAAGCCCACCCCCAGCCTGTCTCTATGGCAGGCACCACCTTCTCTCTCTCTCTCCTCTCTCTCTCCCTCAATGGGTATTGCCATCTACAATACAGATATTGAGAGTTTACCAAAGATGTATGAAATCTTATGCTCATTGCAGTGCTTAGTAGAAACACAGGATATGGAAATACCCCAACTATCCAATGATAGGTGAATGGATAAGGAAGGCGTGGTGTCAATGTGCAAAAGAGAGACAAAGAGTGAGAGAGAGGGGAAAGGTGTCTGCCATAGAAGAAGGCAAGGGGGACTGAAGGGGGAAACTGAGGACATTGGTGATGGGAAATGTACACAGGTGGAGGAATGGGAGCTGCAACATTGTATGACTGAGAACAACATTGTATGACTGAACAGCTTGTAGTTGTCTATCTCACAGTAATATAATAAAAAATTTAAAAAGGTGTGGTGTGTATATCAAATGGAATACTACACAGCAGTCAGAATGAGAAAAGCAGATTGTAGCAATACAGCTATCAATGGAGGATACCAGGTTAAGGAAATGAGTCAGAGGGAGAAGAACAAACACTGGAGGGTCTCACTCATCTATATACTTGAAAGGGAGAAAACAGGAAAAAAGACTTGTTGGGAGATGCTAATCCTTGAACTTGGATTGTAAAACTCCTTAACACTTAGGCAGGTCACATTGCTCTCTTGTTAATGTCTATTTCTCAGTGATATTGTTGACATTGCAGATACTTACTTCTCAGGGCCACCTCTTTCTTTTGCTCTCTTTCAGTGACAAGTAGGTGCTAACACAGAGGGTGCTGTAGCTAAACACATACCTAGTACAGAAGCACCACCCATCCTGCTAAGGATAAAAGCACACACCCTGCCTTAATCCCTTGTTTTAATCCCTTCATGATTGGCTGACAGAGTTCCCACCCTACTACCTGATTGGCTGATACAGAATTCCCACCCTATTTTCCCAACTTAAATATCCCTGTTCCAAGTGATAAAGCAAAACTATTACCCCATAGTGGCTCGTGGAGTCTTCTTTGTGGGTGCCTTGCTTCACCAACTTTGTGGGTGCTCTACCGGCCTTCTTCATGGGTGTTCTACTCGCTCAAGATCCGAACATCACCAGCCACATCAACATATGTGGCAACATAAAGTGAAATTCCATACCCCTGGCTCTACTCCCAAACATTCCTCTTGGCTTCCTACCTGCTCCAAGGTCAATCTCATGTATGTCAACAGAGCAGTGATACCTCAGGGTCCCTGCACTGACCACCCTACACCAGCTTCATCTCCATGGCCCATAACCAACAACCACTGCACACCCACCTTTGAGCCTGAAAGGAAATCTGAGTCCCTCTCATGAATGACCCCCAAGGACCTAGACGGGGAGCCAGCCCCACGCTCTGTCCTTCTGCATCTCACCTTCAGGAAGAATTTGAGGAGACCATTTCTGTCCATCTGCAGGAGATTTCCCAAGAAGGGCAGGGGCTGGGGACCAGGAGGGAGATGTCCACGATCCTTTGGGTGGCCCACAGCCATGAGAAGCAAGAGTCCTATGAGGACAGCCAGGGAAGAGAAGGACGCTGAGCTCCATGGTCCCAGCCAGCTGCCCTTCCTCTTTACTGCCCCCGGAGACGGGCCTCTTATCCTAATTGTGCAACTTCACTAAACCCCCACCTTCCTCTCATCATTAACCAGGAGCCTAAGTGTAGAAAAACTCTAGCCTCACTCAAAGTACAGCAAATAGTGCTGACCTTGTACATGGCCTTGTACAGGATTTGACCCCCGGCACTGCCCTTAGCTCCCTCAGGAGTGATTCCTGAGCACAGAACCATGAATAAGCCTAAGTAGTAAGCCCCCCTCCAGTCCCCCTATAATAGAAAAAAAAATGATATGAGAACCATACTTCCCTCGCTGACAGCTCTGTGACCTGCTCACCCTGTTCTCTCTCCCTGAGTGTTGGCAGAACCAAAGTTGTCTATAGGTGTGTGTGTGTGTGTGTGTGATGCTGCCATGTCCTGTGGGTGTGGCTGAGCATGTCTGTTTCCAGCCATGTCTGGGTGCTCAGACTTGCTGATCCATGTCTACACACCATGGACCTTGTATCTGTACTCACCTCAGTTTTCCATCCCAAGGGGGAACTGTCAGTGAGCTTCTGGGGAGAGGGCCTGTGTCTCAGTCTGCACGAGCTCATGTGTCTCTATGTGGGTGTGTGAAGAAGGCACATTTGTCTCTGGAGGCCTTCCCCTTGTGGAAGGGGGTTTGCACAGGGCATGTGAGGTTTATATTCCTGTGAGTCCATCTGTGTTGATGAGTCTGTACCACATTCAACCCTTGTCTTCTAAGACCTACATTGACCCTTTCTTCACTTCCTTTCCCCAGAGGGATTTTTGGGAGACGGACCTGAGCAGACTCAGAGCTGAAGGGCAGGTGAAGGGAGACCTGGCAGGGCAGGAGAGGGCCCTCTGGCCCACCCTGGCTCGGGCTCTGTCTTCACGGAGCTAGACTCCCTCGGGCTTGTATGTGTGTCCCGCTCTCCTGCCTTCTCTTCATCTCAGTCTTTTCTTGTTATGCTCTGAATTCCTGGGACCAGCTTGATGCCTGACCACTGGTTAGATTTCTCTCTCCTGACCAAAATGTGTGGAGCAGTGCCACTGGCTGCCTTAGTCCCAACCTTCAGAGTATGTGAATGATCATGTCCAGCGTTTCAGGGTCAGGCCTGGCTTCCCATTACTCTGTATTCATTTAAGGGTCATAGGACAGTGGCAATATGCTTTGCCTCGCCTGTGGCTGACCCAGGTTTGATTGTTGTTGATACCACATATGGTCTCCCAAGCCCCACCAGGAGTGATCCCTGAGCATAGAGCCAGAAGTAATCCAAGTACTAAAGAAATAAATTAAAAGACTGATCTGAGAGGAAGGAGAATCCTCCCCTGTTTTTAAAAAAAAAATTGATTTTTATATTAAAAAAAACCATGATTTACAAAGTTGTTCATTATTCAGTCATTTCAAGCACTTAGCATTCCAACGCCACCAGTGTGACCTTCCCTCCAACCAATACCCCCAGTTTCCTTCCCAGTCGCCACCTGCCCCCTTTGGCACAAAAATAATTATACTTTATATTGCTTATTCCAACAAACCTTTAAGAGCTGGCGAATAAAATGATCAGAAAATAAATCAGTCTGAGCCAGTTAGTGGAGAATCTTTCTTACAATGTTAAGCAAACCCCTAGCCGGAACCAGGACCCTGGCCCAGAAGCTGAGTCAGACTCTTGTAGTAATGAAAGAGGGGTCCTACACCTCTGTCCTCTGCAAGGGGGCAGAGCCTGCTCTCTCCTGGCCTGACGCAGATGCCACCACAGACTTTCCTGCTCTCAGGTTTGAGTCCTGCTCTGCTGTGAGAACTGGCGCTGCACTTGCTCCCCTAATAGCCCTAGCACCCCGAAGGGCAGGAAGAATCTTTCACAAACAGTGACTCCCTTCATCCTCGCCTTTGAGTTAGTGGTCCCCCACCCACACATGGAGACAGTGGGACACAGAGAGACGAAGAGTTTTACCTAAGGTGAATACTGCTTTGTCCAACTGGGAGTTGGTTGCTTGGTTTTCTTGGTTTTCAAACCGCTGAATAATAACTGAAAGAGCTAGTTAAAAGTTTACAGCACAAAATCCCTTTCCTAAAGATTTGCTAGATCTCAAGCTGAGATCTCAAGCTGAAATGTATATTCCCGGCACTCTTCAGAAGTCTGCGTTTCTCTTAAATAGCTTTCTCTTTCTACTCTCTTCTCTCAAAAAATTTTATTTGGGGGCTGGAGCAATAGCACAGTGGGTAGGGCATTTGCCTTGCATGTGGCCGAACCGGGTTTGATCCCTGGCATCCCATATGGTCCACCGGAGTTCTGCCAGAAGTAATTCCTGAGCTTAGAGCCAGGAGTAACCCCTGAGCGTCCCTGGGTGTGACCCAAAATGAAAAAAAAATATTTGAATTTTCATTATATACCCAGTGCTCCATTCAGATATGAAATACCTTCTAAATACACATGAAATGGTGGACCATGTTAATCTACATTGTTCAACAGTGAATTTTTCATGAAACCTAAAGCATTTATCAAGTATTTCTCAGGAAAGTTAAAGTCCCATTTAGGATGCACACTTGATCTCTTGATCACTTGACTTCCCATAGATCATCAATTTACTGGAGCGGGCACCAGTAACATCTCAATATGTCCTGTCAATGCGAGATAGCCCAAGGGCGTCTGCCCGCTCCAGGAATATAAAGAGCCTCAAACCATTCCATCAAGCCATGGGAATGAGATCTATAATTGTTACTGGTATTTGGCATGTCAAATGCGACACGGGTAGCTTGCCAGGCTCTGCCGTACGGGTGGGATACTCTAGTAGTCACCTCAAAACTTGAACAATTATTGATGACAAAGTGGCTGCTCAAGCTGGGCTGTGATCAGCTTTTCTGCTGGGTAGAGCTCTGAGGAGAGGGGAGTCCGGATGTGGAAAATGGCGGCCCTCATGGTGTGGGGGGTTCCTCTGGCTTCTGCAAGGCTCTGCTGAAGTGGCAGGCCAAGGCTAGAACCCGCCATCCCTCCTGGATGCCTCGTGATCAGCTGAGCACATGGAGAGCAAGGAGCAGCTCTGCCCCGTGTGTGTGTGAGTCTCTGGATTCTGGCAACATTTTGGAATTAGAGTTTGCCACTGCAGGGCACCTTCCTAAGCCCAGTACTGGCCCCGGACCTTGGCTGGTGGTCACAGCCTGGGAGATGCTGAAGGCAGAGTAGATCCCCAGGGACCAGGTGGGACCCAGTAGTGTGTGTGCCGTGTACACACATGTGTGATCATACACACACTCTCATACACGCATGCAAAATAAAAGTCAGTTTTGTAAAGACTTATAAGTTAAGGTTTATATGTAGAGACACAAACCAAAACTGATAGATATGGTAAGAAGTTAGTAGAGGCCAGAGCGATATTTCAGTGGGGAGGGTGCTTGCCTTGCATGCTGCCAACCCAGGTTTGATCCCCCAGCATCCCATCTGGTCCCTGAGCACTGCCAGGAATAACTCCTGAGCGCAGAGCCAGGAGTAACCCCTGAGCATTGCTGGGTGTGACTGCCTCCCCCCCCCGAAAAAAAAAGGCAAAAAAAAAAAAAAAGAAAAAGATGTTAATAGTAGACAAGCTAAACTTCCCAAAAGAAGTTTTGGGAGTGGGCCCATCACCTCTGGGGTCCCGAGAAGCAGCCGGATGAGATTCGCCCACCACACTAGCCACCACCATCGCTGTCCGGATGCTGGGATACTACCTCACGACCAGATTAACAGAGCAAAACCAGTTCGAGCCCAGGTAGGCAGCTCCCAGAAGCGGGAATCACTGGGATTTCGTCAGATGGAGTCAGGGGTCGGCCATTCCCCTATCCATTTTGTCAAGCCTGGTCAACCCAGGAGCTGCCCTGGGGCAACCAGGCATAGCATGCGGGGCCTCAGACGTGGCCTGGGAAGCTGGAACTCCGCTTCCCCAGGCTAAGCTGACCATGGGGCTCCCAGGAGGACAGATGGGTTTTGGGAGTGGGCACATCACCTCTGGGATGTCCCGGAAGCAGCCAGATGAGACTCGCTCACCACACTAGCCACCACCTTCGCTGTCCAGACGCTGGGATACTACCTCATGACCAGATTAACAGAGCAAAACCAGTTCGAGCCCAGGTTGCGTGGCATAAGCAGCCGGCGTCCCATTAAAATAGTGGAAACAGTAATGTCCTTTAATGCACTGCATTCCACAATGTGCAGGAGGGTTTTGGGGAGGGAGAGATAGAGAGGAGAGAAATGACATACAGAACCCGCCAAGTAGTTGAAGTGTGGGAGGGGGGAGGGAGGTGGGGACATAGGTGATGGGAGACGGATTTGGGTGGAGGGAATGGGTGTTGGAACACTGTAGAACCAAAACTCTACATGAGCATCTTTCAATTGTATGTCTAAAATGGTGTAATAAAATTTGGGGGAAATAGATAGATAGATAGATAGATAGATAGAT
>JAJIBD010027675.1:0-14628 GCA_021461705.1 Cryptotis parvus | reverse complement strand
ATACCTAAATAAGCCTATCACCATCGGGGAAATTGAAACAGTAATTAAAAGTCTGCCCAAACACAAAAGCCCAGGTCCAGATGGGTTCACTGGCGAATTCTACCAAACCTTTAAGGAGGACCTACTGCCAGTCCTGTTCAAGCTCTTCCAGGAAATAGAAGAAACAGAAACACTCCCAAACAGCTTCTACGAGGGGGCATATCACCCTGATACCCAAAGCAGGGAGAGACAATACAAAGAAGGAAAATTACAGACCAATCTCCTTGATGAACACAGATGCTAAGATCTTCAACAAAATACTAGCAAACAGAATCCAAAGACTCATCAAAAAGATCATACATCATGACCAAGTGGGATTCATCCCGGGAATGCAAGGATGGTTCAACATTCGCAAATCAATCAACATAATACATCACATCAATAAGAGAAAAAATAAAAACCATATGGTCCTATCGATAGATGCAGAAAAAGCATTTGACAAGATCCAGCACCCATTCATGATTAAAACCCTCCAGAAAATGGGAATTGAAGGAAGCTTCCTCAAGATAGTCAAAGCCATCTACCAAAAGCCCACAGCGAGTACCATTCTCAATGGGGGAAAAATTGAAAGCCTTCCCCTTAAGATCAGGAACACGACAAGGTTGCCCTCTCTCACCTCTTTTATTCAATATAGTACTGGAGGTACTCGCCATAGCAATCAGAGAAGAAAAGGACATTAAGGGCACCCAGATAGGCAAGGAAGAAATCAAGCTATCATTATTTGCAGATGACATGATATTATACCTAGAGAACCCTAAACTCTCGACCCAAAAACTCTTAGAAACAATAGATAGGTATAGTAGAGTGGCAGGGTACAAAATCAATACCCAAAAGTCGGTGGCTTTCCTATACACAAATAACGAAAAGAGAAGAAAGGGATATTAAGAAATCGATTCCATTCACAATTGTGCCACAGAAAATCAAATACCTAGGAATCAGCTTAACCAAGTGTGTAAAGGACCTATACAAAGAGAACTACAAGACACTGCTTCAAGAAATAAAGAGGACACGAGGAAATGGAAACACATTCCCTGCTCCTGGATGGGGAGAATTAACATTGTCAAGATGGTAATACTCCCTAGAGCTTTGTACAGATTCAATGCGGTTCCTATAAGGATTCCCATGACATTCTTTAAAGAAATTGACCAAACACTTCTGAAATTCGTATGGAATAACAAACCCCCCACGGATAGCTAAAGCAATCCTTGGGAAGAAGAAGATGGGAGGCATCACCTTTCCCAACCTCAAACTGTACTACAAAGCAGCAGTAATTAAAACAGCGTGGTACTGGAATAAAAACAGACCGGTGGACCTATGGAATAGAGTTGAGTATCCTGACACCCACCCTCAAAGACATGATCAGTTAATCTTTGATAAAGGTGCAAAGAGTCCAAACTGGAGTAAGGGAAAGCCTCTTCAACAAGTGGTGCTGGGAAAACTGGACAGCTACATGTAAAAAAATGAATTTGGACCTGTGTCTAACACCTTGCACAAAAATCAGATCAAAATGGATTAAAGATCTCAATGTCAGACCTGAATCCATAAAGTACGTTGAAGAAAATATAGGAAAAACCCTCCACGACATCGATGCTAAAGACATCTTCAAAGGTGAAACACCATTAACAAAGCAACTAGAAGAAAATATAAATATATGGGACTACATGAAACTGAAGAGCTTCTGCACCTCGAAAGAAACAGTGACCAAGATAGAAAGACAGTCGACAGAATGGGAAAGAATATTCACCCAATACCCATCTGATAAGGGGTTAATATCCAGGATATATCAGGCACTGGTACAAATACATAAGAAAAAAACAGCCAACCCCATTAGAAAATGGGGAGAGGAGATGAACAGAAACTTTGACAAGGAAGAAATCCGAATGGCCAAAAGGCATATGAGAAAATGCTCATCATCACTAATCATCAGAGAGATGCAAATCAAAACAACAATGAGATATCACCTCACACCACAGAGAATGGCCCATATCCAAAAGGGTAAAAGCAACAAGTGCTGGCGTGGATGTGGGGAAAAGGGGACTCTCATACACTGTTGGTGGGAATGTCGACTTGTACAACCTTTCTGGAAAACAATATGGACATTCCTCCAAAGACTAGAAATTGAGCTCCCCTTTGACCCAGCCATACCGCTCTTGGGAATATACCCTGGAAAGCCAAAAACACACAGCGGAAACACAATCCGCACTTTTATTTTCATAGCAGCACTATTCACAATAGCCAGAACCTGGAAACAACCAGTATGCCCGAGAACTGATGACTGGATAAAGAAACTGTGGTACATCTACACAATGGAATACTATGCAGCTGTCAGAAAAAATGAAGTTATGAAATTTTGCTATAAATGGATGGATATGGAAAGAATCATGTTGAGTGAAATTAGTCAGAAGGAAAGAGAGAGACATAGAATGACTGCATTTATTTGCATGACATAAATATACTAGGTGATCTTACCGAAAGTGGAAATTACCACAAGCGTGTGGGAGTCAGAGGTTGGTTTAGATAGAGAAGGGAACATGTGTGAATAAATGTCTAAAGTTCTGATGCTAACATAGAACTGAGCATTAAATACAGACAAAAAATGCAAATGATGGCTTCTAAGTGTATGCTAGTGCACTTAGAAGTGTACAATGTGTGGGAGAAGGAGGAGAGAGAGAGAGGGAGAGGAGAGGAGATAAAGAACCTGCCATTTAGGCAGGATGTGGGGGAGGGGAGGGAATTGGGGACATGGGTGGTGGCTGGGGGGCACTGGTGGAGGGCGGGTGCTGGAACACTGTGTGACCGAAACCCCCAAGCGTGAACAGCATTGTAATTGTATATCTCACGGTGGTATAATAAAATGTTAAAAAAAATCGATATCAGAGAGACAAAGTCAGGGCTCTTATAGGTCTGTGTAAGAAACGGACTCCTGACTGTACCCCCCCATCTTACCTTTCTTGCAAGACACATGGCTCAGGCCCACACTTTATTTTATCCATCCCACCCTAACAGCTCTTTCACTGTTCAGTTCCAGATGGGAATGTAGCATCCCTGGTCAAGCATCACCTGTGACTTCTTTGATTTCCTTCCCAAATGGGGAGCTCACTCGCCCACTGTACTTTCCCATCGAGTCTCTTTCCATTATCCCACTATACAACCTGATACCTCCAAGCATGGGGAGGGTCTGTTATGCCCCTCTGCCATCTCCCTGGCTTGGTATTCACCTTTGGAGGAAAGCTCCACCCCTCATGCCCTGCACATCACTAGGTACATACCAGATGCCCACCATAGCTGCATCCAAGACTCTAAAGAATTGACCTTCTTGTTGACCTGGGCAGTATCTAGTTCACCTTCAAAATGCTGCCGTGTTGCTACCTTCACCCTTACCTTGCCTAACTTTGCTTGCCGGCGGCAGTCAGATGAAGTGGTCGTCATCTCCTGGAGATGTGCAGATTCGCTTCTCATTTATTCCACTCACTTTCTTTCATTAAATATTCACAGAGAATATCCTTCACTGGGCACTGAAAACCCAGACATAAACACATAGTCCCTGACCTCAGAGAGAATCCTATGGAACTGGGGACATAGAAATGGAAATGAACAACAGAAAAGCACAGAACCATTGACGCTGTGATTAATCAGAATTTGTCTTCATTCTTCATTTCATGCTGCCTGACCCTGCAGACCATGTGGCTAGAGACAGGCCCTGTCCACCTTGTTGATCACCATTTCCCAGTACACAGAGGTGGTGCTGGGGGGGAGAGCAGGCTGTTCCAGAGAGCAGGTGGATAAATGGATGAGAGAATACATGCCCAGCATAATGCAATAGTGAATGAAACATGAATGGACACATACATGAATGAATTTAAGAACAGTAACTGCATGAATACACGAGTCACTAACCAGCAAGTGAATTAGTGGATGTGTTGATTAATGAATAAGTTAATGAGTAGATTGCTGGATGAAGAATGACTTGATGAAGTAGTGAGTGGTGAATGGGTAGACGCATGAATGGGTGAGTGAATGAAGGCGCGATTTAATGAATTAGTGAATAGGTGGATGGATGTGTCCACGAGTGCGTTAGTGGGTGCATGCATTAGTGAATAGATGAGTACATTAATGCAAGTTCAGGAATAGAGGAGTTGATGAGTATATGTGTTAACAAATGAATAGTGTCAGAGAGATTCATTTCACATGTGGAACATAGACGGCAGATACTGCTCCTTGGTAAGCCATTAAACATTGAGTAAGTTTGCCTTCGGGATAATGTAGTGGTGGGTGAGGGTATCAGGAATGAGGAGACCTCCCCTGGTGACAGGAGCTGCTCAGACCACGACCAAGAGATGGAGGGTGCCTGGACTGAAATGTCTGGGGTGTGTGGGAGAGGGAGGGAGAGTAGGTAGCATGCTAGCTTTGCATGCAGCCAACCCAAGGTGGTTCCCCTGAGCTTACGAGGACTGATCCCTGAGTACAGAGCCACAATTAAACCCTGAATACAGCCTGGGGTTGTAAAAGGGAAGGGAGTATTTGGGGTCCTCTTGTTGTTTGATTGTAGCCACAGAAAGTACATATATTCTGTACAAATCTACCATCAGTCCTTAGAGTACAACCAGCAAGCACAGCCATTGGGAAACAGGACCCGCAGCAATTGTGCATGCCCAGGAGCAAGAGGCAGGTCCACCCCCACACTTTTCTCCTGTCCAGTGTGGGGGCCAGACCTGCTTATGTGACCTTGAGCATCTGCCTCGCAGGGCAGACTGTCAGCAACTCAGAGGTTGACAGATGTCTTCTACCTTTCAAGCCTCTCTCTGGTGATGGGGCTGTGATGCGCCCTTTCCTGCCTCTGACAGGTCCCCAGGCTACACATCGACCCATATGCCTACCCCACCATTGTGATTAGCCAGGGTGCAGCGACAGCCAGTTGACAGTAATTATCTGCGAGTGCGAGGCATCGGAGAGCAAAGAGGACTGTTAGAGGAGCAGAGTGGTGTCATTATTGTCCTGAGCTGAGCAGCTGAAACCAGGAGCTGGGACACAGCATTACAGGCTCAGGGTGGGTGGGGCCAGCCAGCAATCCCTCACACAAGTCTCCAGGGAGACTCACAAACAAGCTTTGGGGGAATGTCTGCAAAGGTTGGACACCCGCCAGGTGCCCATACACAGCTCACCCTGACAGGTCTGCCTCCAACCTGCTTCTAACCCCCATGGACCTTCACGTCTCAGCCCTGAGTTTCCACACTCCTTGCCTCCTGCACAGGCTCCCCAATGTTCTCTGCATATATCAACTCAGGAGGATGTTTAGAACCCCAGACAGATGGCATCTGCCACACTTCTCAGGGCACCCCACTGCAAATCCCGGATGTAGTCCTGCCAGTAAACCCCCACCTCTCTGCACCCACCCTACAAGCACCTTGACTCAGTTTCCCAAATGTTCCCTGTGGCCGCTTGACTTTTGTGCAGGCTGTTCCCTGTGACTGAAATGTCCCCTCCAGCATGCACATCCTCAGGTTCCTTGAATGTCCTGCTTCCTTCTCCACAAAGCTTCCTCATTCCCAAGCCAAGCATGTTCCTTTGTCTCACAAAGGGCCAGTAAAGCATGAAGACCAATGGCCCAGAAGCTGAGTAGGAGGCCCTTGGTTCAAGTCCAGCCCATTCCCTTGCTGTCTTTGTGGCTCTGAGCAAAGGTATTTAACCTCTTGGGCCTCAGGCACTGCCTTTGTAAGTAGAGGTGAAGGCCAGGCCAAGTCCCAGACTCTCCGAACTGAATGAGCTTACAGAGGTAAAGGACACACAGCTGTGCCAGCTATGCCTGAGCTGTGTGAGCACATCCCTGTTCCTGTGCTTGTGTTGTTCTGCGCCCACACCTGCCAGTGCTCAGGGCTTCCTCTGGACTGTGCTCACTCCTGTATTCACTCCTATATCCGGGGCTCCAAAGACCAGGAGTGGTGCCAGGGATCAAAACCAGGTTGGCTGCATGTCTGTGACCTCCCTGTTCCTGGGTTGCCAACCATTATTTCATGAGTGATTGCCTGATTCATTCTGTCTTCAATATGTTTGAGATGGAGTTTTCTCCATCTTGGCACCCTCAGCACTTGGGGGATGGGGCTATGTGCGGGCAGGGTGCTGCCCCATGCACCATGAGGGATGTTTGCAGACAGCCTGCTCTCAGCTCACTGGAGGCCAGAGGTTTCCTCATGCTCATCAGAGCCCAGCATTGGCTGGGGTTCAGGGGACAAAAACACCCGTGGGTCCTCTTCCCCTTTTCCTCTTGGCATGGGGCTGGGCCCAGTGGGTACAAGCAAAGAAGTGAGCTCTCAGTACTGGAGTGCTGTGACAAGGAGTCATCCAGGGAAGGGGTGCGGAAGGGGCAATCTCTGGTCACAGGGGTAATGTGGGGAGCAGAGGAACGGGTGCAAAGAAGCACTTTGCAAACTGTCGAGCCCAGCTGAAGGCAGCCCTGCGTTAACAAATGAGGAGACTTTCCATTTCCATGCACCCGCCACTCCCCAGGCCTGCCAGTCAAGGCTGTATAATCAATATTGAGGGAAATCCAACCCCTTCATGGCTCTTTGAATACAACTGTAGATGCATTGCATTCAAAGAGACCATGGAGAGAGAACAGGCTGTGTCATGGTGCAGGTAGGTCCTAACTTGCCAGGGAAGATTCACTGTCAGAGCTTTGTCAAGAGTGTTTGGAGTGATGGTCATCCCAGAGCCCGTACTGACATGAAGTTTCTTGTAGGAGAGGAGAGGGCACAGGTCCAAGTTCAGGTCATGCTGCTCCTCATTGCCTTCACAAGACACTGGCCTGCCCTACCCCCTCCCTTCCTGGGCCCCATCTCCATCAAACAGAGCACAGAGAGGGGGGCTTGTATGATCAGTTACTGGCAAAGAGACTAGAGAAGAGCAAGGCTGGGGGTTGGAAGCTCGAGCACCCAGGAAAATTCGAACCTGACTCACCAGGCAAACTGTTGTTCATCGGCTAAAGGAAAACTCACTGATCTGGTCCCCAGGTGGAATGTGGTTGAATATTCCTCAGTTTTCTGCAGGCTCCTGAGGAGTCCTGCATGTGCACATTGCAGAGGAGATAGAGACCAAGCACCAAGCTGGGCCTCTGACTGGAACATCCCCTCTCCCTTCTCTTACCCACAAGCTGTGAACTGGAAATGAAACACACTTGAAGCACCTTGAATCATGGATGGACGGGTCATCAGCAAGGCTGAGGGCTGTGTTGAATTAGTTTAGCATGGCTCGTAGGAAAGACTGAATGAGTGACAGGCAGGAGACGTGGGGGGGGGTCAATACCAACCCCAACACCAGGTGAGCCAGCCGAGGTGATATAGCCACGATGCTTGTGGATACCAACAGACCAGCACTGTCCAGATGCTAAAGCTCTCACAGACAGCCAGGTCTGCTAAGGGCCCACACTCACTGTCAGCACCACACTGATCCCTCTGAGGATCAGTCTCCCCCGCTTAGCAGCCAAATATCCAAGTGAAAGTCTGCAATGGAATTTAAACTACAAAGCATGACAGAGTAAGCCTGTTAAGTTCCTCTGTGTGACTGGCCACTTACCAGGAGTATCACAGCTTCATGGGATTAAAAAATTGATTGGAGCAATATAAAATAGATTATTGTGAGTCTGCTAGGGGACAGGCTTGAGAGATGATTGGGGAAATGGAGACAATGGTGGTGGGAAGGTGACAGTGGTGGTGGGATTGGTGTTGGAACATGAGACTCTGTAACAAATCATCGTAAGGTTTGTAAACCACGGTGTGGGCGAGAATCAAGTCAAATCAAATCAAAGTTTGAAGAGGGTAGAGAGGACCTTTTCAAAGAAGTTTTTGTGGGGGAAGGTGAGGGGGAAAAAGAAACTTAGAGATTGCAAATACCAAGCAGGTCTGAGAGATGCAAACTCCACTCTTGAGGGAAGGATCTAAATTGTTCCTGCTCTGCTTCTGTGGTGGGAACAGAGACTTGGTGTGTGGGAGTGGATAAGAGCCTGGGTTCTACAACAGAGAGACCTAGAGTCAGTCATGACTTAGTCTATAGCTCATTCTAGAACTCCCAGTTCTGTCTTACTGCCCTGCAGTGGGCACCCAAGTCCCCCGATGGAGGAAAACTGATCCTACCCCCATGGAAAGTTCTAGAAAACATTAGATGACACCTGTAGAGAATCTGTCTTTGCCCAGCTCATTGCCAGTGCAAAATCCTGTGCAAAATCCTGTCAGTGCAGTCGTCACCCCTCTACAATAAGCCCTCCTATATTCCAGACTCAAACACATTAGAAACAACTGGCAGATCTGAGAACTAGACCTCACCCTATCTCATTGGGTCACTGGGCCATCTCAATGGCCAACTGAAAGTCCAGTTTTCACTGGGGCTTCAGACTTATTGGTCACTGGCCTCTTTCATGAATTCAATAAATCAGACTGATGAACTCACATCAGTTCATCAAATGTTACTGGTGCCCGCTCGAGCAAATCGATGAATAAGGGGATTCAAGTGATCAAGTGATCAAGTGATGAACTCCCAGAACTCAGAGAAGCGCTGTGTTTACTAGACTACAGGTTTGCTATGAAAGTAAGTAACTCAGGAGAGGCAGATGGGAATGCTACACAAAGACGGAAATGTGGGATGGGAAAGGCTGAGAACTTCCCAGATCTTCCCAAATCCCCAGGTACTCACTAAGCCGGGAAGCTCTCTGAATCACCTTTGGGTTGCTGTGGAGACTCAGTTGTACCTATGTGTCTGGTGAGTTCTTTGGCCTTTGGAAACTAGGCTCAGTTTCCACCCCCTCCCTACCCTGGAGGTAAGGGAGTGGGACTGAAGTTCAAGCCTCTAATCTGGGGGGAACTGTTTGGGCAACCACTGGCTCCCATCCTTAAACACTTTCCATGAGTAATTTCAGAGATCACAGCAGGAAACTCCATGGGTTTTAGGATCTCTGTGCTCAGAACTGGGAAGGATGAAGCCAAAGCTATAGATACACATGTGTTCTCTGCCATAGTGGTGTGCCACTGTAGTGGGTAGCTTAGCATGTCATGCATGGCAAACACCATTGGCCAGAACTAAAACCTGGTCTGCAGTGCATTTTGTTTGAGCGTTTGAATTTCTTTCAGTTGACTGCAAATATTTAAATGTCAGTTTCATCGGATCAAATGTAGCCCAGCTCCTGGAAAGTTTACACCATTTGACATCACTAAGGTCACCATTTCCCCAGGGAAGCTATGAGTTGTCGGGGGGTAAATTCCCTGCCTCACCCAAGTCCTTATCAGCACCACTTCTTCTTTTAGGACAGAGGTTAGTGGTCACATCCTGGCTGTTAAGATACTGTTGAAGCAACTTTCCTTTGACTCAGAGCTCAAGTCAAAGTGCTGGCGTGGGTCCCCTCTGGTCTTCCAGACATCTGGCCATGCCATCTGGGGGTCCTCTTGGCTGAGTACGAGGAGGCCAAGTAGCTGGTTCAGAAGCTGCTTGAATATTTCCCCCTGAAAAAACATGACTTAATAAGTTCTAAATAGAAAATAAAAGTTAAGGTAATATACTTTAGATTCCAGAGTTGAAAACTATATATGTAAATGAGAAATTTTATTATTTACATAGGTCAAAAATCACATAGCAATCACATATTGGCTCACACTGATTTATTTCCTGATCATTCAACATTTCTTAAAGTTTTCTTGGAACAAGTAATATAATATAAATTTGTTATGTGCCTAAGGGGACAGGTTGGGATTGGGAGGGAAACTGGTGATATGCGTGGAGGATCAGACTGATGGTGCTGGAACACTAAATGCTTGAAACAACTGGATAATGAACATCCTGCAAATCACGCTGATTTTAATAAAAATAAATTTATAAAAAATTGAATCCTCCCCAAGACCCCATGTGTCACTCTCGTAAGTACCCACCCCACTCCTCAGTGTATACTGATTCAAGAACTTTTTGTTTTTATCTTTTAAAGAAAAAGCATGACATGACCATCTATGGACAGACAGAATTGACTGGGGGGCCTAGGGTCGAGGCTGGGCAGGGGGCGGGGGCCGCGAGGTTGCGCATATCTGCTGGGAGAAAACACAATCCGCCGGGTGCCAGCATGATCAATGCCAGCTCCGTGAATTCCACAGAAGCTGTGAAATCGTATCAAAGATTTGATCAAAGTCCCCATCAGCCGCCAAGCAGTAACGACTTCTCTGATTTTTCTTAACCGGATTTTAATTTTTATGTTTATTATTTGGGGACTGGTGGGGTAGAAGGAAAGCCGGGCTTTTCCTCTTTCATTCTCCCCGCAAAGCACTCGGAAAAACTCAATTGCAAAAGAAAAGCATTTGGCTCACAGTGTTTCATGTTGTGTTCCCTTTCCTGGGCTTGGAGACAGCTAGGAACTTAATTAAAATCAATGGAGAAAAACGGATTGAATAAATCACTACGTGAATATCTCTGCAAGTCTGTGGCACAGAGCAGCTGCAATAGGGGGTGGAAGAAGAGGTTTTCCTGCTCTCCCTCAAAAGGGGGAAAATTAAAATAGTCTCAGAGTGTACTTGAGCTCCCTCCGTCCCTCCTCTCTCTCTCTCTCCTCTTTCTCTCCTCTCTCTCCCCCTCTCCCTTTTTCATTTCTCTCTCCCTCTCCCTCCCCCCCCTCTCCCCTCTCTTCTCTCCTTTCTCTTCCTTTCTCTCTCTCCTCTCTCCTCTCTTGCCCTCTCTCCCTCTCTTCCTCTCTTCCCTTCTCTCTCCTCTCTCCCTCTCTCCCTCTTCTTTCTCCTCTTCCTTTCTCTCTCCATTCTCCCTCTCTCTTCCCTTACTCTCTCTCTTCATCTCTTTTCTTTCTCTCCCTCCTTCCATCCCACCTCCCTGAAGCCAAGGCTGTGTGACAAGAGGCATAAAGTCTGTCTTATTCTTCACCCACACAAGGCTGTGAGCTCATACCTGATACCACTTGCAGTATGGAACATGGACCACCTTGAATTTCCGCTTCCTCAGCTCCAAAATTCCTGTGCTTAATTCCAGTTTGCAAGAGGCTAAGCCATATCTCCCATTTACCTGGATTTTCGTGGCTGCTGACACCCACTATTTACCTTGAACTCAGTTCTCCGGAGACCTTCCCTAGCATTTAGGAAGAAATCACATGCGGCGGTTTGAGTGATCCCAGAAAAGTGGCAGGAGAGACCTCTGTGGACGTCCTTCTTGACCCCCTGTCTCCTGGCCCCATTAGTTACACTGGACCTTTCTCTCTCCAGAGAACTAAGCCTATTCCCAGTGGCTCCAGGAGCAGGGAGTCTGTTCCAGTCTGAACAGGCACTTTTGCTTTGAACTAGTCTCGTTTTCCACCTGGTTGTTCCTGCCTGAATCTAACTCCAAGTCCTTTGTGTTTCTGGCTGGATCTTTCCCTGGGGAGCCTCTGAAGATGCAGGATGGTGCCATTTCCTTCCCTCTTACCTGCCCTCTCCAGCTTTCTCCCCAGGGTTCTGTAGTCTTGCTTCCCAAAGCAGGCAACCCCACCCCCAGCTCTCCCCCAGTCACAGAGGCTTGCAGAAAACCCTGCAGTATTCTTCATTTTTAATATTTTATTATACTACCATGAGATACACAATTACAAAGATGTTCATGTTTGGGGCCACCTGCCCCTCGAGGTGTTGCAGGTGTGGCTGTGGTGCCCGGCTGTGTTGGCAGGTGGCAGACAGGGAGACAGGCTTGTCTACAACCCCAGGGCTCTGCCCTGGGCCAGGATGGTGGATGGTCTGACATAGGAAAAGACTGGGCTCCCTGGGATGAACCCAGAGCCATGGCAGAGCCTGGCAAGCTACCTGTGGTGTATTCAATAAGCCAAAAACAGTAACAATAGAGATGAAATGGACAAGGGACAGACCAGACACACAGATCGCTGCCCGCCCACATGAAGCAGCCCATGGATTCTCTGAGGAATCGGCTAGTCCTCGGCCGAGACCAATGTAGCTCCTAGGATAAAGCAGTCATGTGGGGGAAGCCACATGACTTGGATTGGATTGGACATGAATTGGAGCAGGGATTTGGGGGTCCTCCTCTCTCTATGCCAGTGGGCGTGGCTATGGGCTCACAGCCTCCACAACCAGATGAACCGGATAAGGGGCGGACCAGATGCACAGCTGTGACAGTGTGCAGCCACGCAAGAGGTTAGATAACAAAGTAGGCTAGGACCAGGTCCTTCCCAGGATCTTCCACATCTGTACACTATAATGATCATTGTAGTTGTAACAAACTGGGGGAAGTTGATGGGGAATGAGGAACTATAATGTCACACTAGAACTCATTACTAAATATATACATAGATAACTACATCATGAACCGTAAGGCAAGTGACAAAGTGTAGAAGAAAGAGAAATACAGAGACAAATTATAGAGAGAGAGAGAAATATGAGAGACTCAGACACAAAGGAGATAGCTGACATCCAGCTCTCCCTAGCTCAGCTGACCATGAGGCTCCCAGGAGGCAAGATGGGTTTTGGGAGTGGGCCCATCACTTCTGTAGGGCCTCAGAAGCAGCTGGATGAGACTCATTCACCATAATAGCTGCCATTATCACAGTCTAGACCACACAGCTCATCAGAACCCATGCAAGAGACACTCTGATCTCAAGACCAGCTCAGAGGAGCCAAGTTCGAGACCAAGCAGATGGGCTCTCAGAGGCGGAAGTCACCAGATGTTCCTGGAGATGAAGCTGGGGTTTCCATTCCCCTCTCTGACCTGTCCTGGAGGCCTGGTGGCCCCATCCACAAACTGCCTCGGGGCTCTCGCCATGATGCAGAGACTCAGGCGCATGGGGAGAGCTGCCATCTGGCTCTCCCCTAGCTCAGCTGACCATGAGTCTCCCAGGAGGCAAATGGGTTTTAGGAGTGGGCCCATCACCTCTGTAGGGCCTCAGAAGCAGCCAGATTAAGACTTGCTCACCCTAATAGCTGCCATTTTCATGGTCTGGACCTGGTACATCAAACTAGTGTAACCAATCATATTCTAGAATATATTACAATCTACAATGTGTAAGAAAGGGAAGTGAGAAGGAGAGAGAGAGAGAGAGAGAAGGGAGATAAAGAACCTGCCATGGAGGCAGACTGGGGGAAGGGGGAGGAGATGGGGATATTGGTGAAGGGAGATTTCTTAGGGGTGGAGGGATGGGTGTTGGAACAATGTAGAGCCAAAATTAAATGTGGACATCTTGTAATTGTATATCTAATGATGGTATCACTGTATCACTGACTTCCGTTGTTCATCCGATTTGCTTATCGGGCACCAGCAATATCTCCATACATCCTGTCACAAGCAAGTGTAGCCAAAGAGCATCTGCATGGGAAGGAAGAGCCTCAAACAATTCTTCAGGTCATGGAATTGAGGTCCATAATTGTTAGTAGTTTTTGACATAACATATAAAACACAGGTAGCAGCCAGGGCTCTGCCATGTAGGTGGTATAGTAAATTTAATGGTGATATAATAAATTATATGCTTCCAGCATATAATTATATACATTGTATGTATATATACCATATAACGGTGGTATAATTTTTTAATAAAAAATGTTCATGTTTGGGTTTCACATACAGTGTTCCAGCACCCCTCCCTCCCACCAGTGCCCATTTCTCACCACAATGTCCCAGTTCCCTGCCCCCCCTCCCCTAGTCTTGCCTCTTTCTCTCTTTTCTCTCACTCTTTCTCCCTCTCTCTTCTCTCTCCTTTCCCTTCACACATTGTGGTTGTAATACATACATTTAGAGGCTATCGTGTGTAACTTCTTTGCCTATATTCAATGCTCAAGTTCTAGGCTGGCATTATCATTCCAGATTATTGGCAGCACTGTTCCTTTCTGTCTTTTTAACCTCAGCTCCCACATTTGTGGTAGATTCCACGTGTTGATATTAGACCTTCTGATCCATGTTTTGCCCGACCTCATGATAATAATTATCATCAATATATATAATGTGGTACTATCTTTCTTTATATCATACAATAAAGCAGTAAATTCTAACTCTGTCTTTCCTTCTGGCTAATTTCACTCAACATGATCCTCTCAGGTTCATCCATTTATAGGTAAATTTCATAACTTTGTTTTTCCTTACAAGCTGCGGAGTATTCCATTAATAGATATGCCAAAGTTTCTATTCAGTTATCAGTTCTCAGGCACTCTGGTTGTTTCCAGATTCTGGCTATTGGGAATAGTGCTGCTATGAAAATAAAAGTGCAAGATGGTGTTTACGCTGTGTATTTTTTGGCTTCCCAGGTTATATTCCCAGGAGTGGTATGTCTGGGTCAAAATGGGAGCCTCAATTCCTAGTCTTGGAGGAATAGTCCATATTGTTTTCCGGAAAGGAACTGGATCAATTTGACATTCCCACCAACAATGGATGAAGTTTTCCCTTTCCTGCATCACACCAGCACTTTTTTTTGTTCTTGCTCTTGGATATGTCCAGTCTCTGTGGTGTAAATGATATCTCATTGTTATTTTGATTTGCATCTCTCTGATGATTAGTGATGAAGAGCATTTTTTCATGTCTTTTTTGGTCATTCAAATCTTAATACTCTTTCTCTTATCAGCCCTTCTGAGGTTGCAAGAGCCCACCAGTTCC